>JAHWFO010104585.1:0-14015 GCA_023313115.1 Rhysida immarginata | reverse complement strand
TCATTAAATTGTATGTAATAATTCCCTTTTTGCGTTATTTCTCCCTTGTTTAATTTTATATATTTCAAAAACTTGAACAAGTGTTATAAATTTCAAAATTTTGATTTATTATATAATAAATGTAGAAAGTAAAATTTTTTGCTGTGGTAAAATTACTTTAAAATTTAATTGAAAGTGGGGAAAGTAAGGAATTACTTATAAATGTTTTAGTAGATACACGTTAATATTAAATATTTATGCCATGTATAAATTTATTTTAGGTATAATTCTCAGAATTTTTTTTCACTTTACATGTCCATTTCGATATAAAATTGTATATTTATCAAGGTTTCGTATATATAAAACTTAGTTGAAGGCTTTGAGGGTTTTGAGCAGAGCAGTTACAATCACCCTGAACCTTTCACCCTGTTCGGCGGCCATCTTTTTTCTGTGCTCAGGACTGTATATAGAGAGGGACTTGGCACAGCGCGCAGATCGAACCGTCATAAGAATCCTGCACCTCTAAATTGGCTAACGGAGACGGAGGCCAAGGATGATGATATATGGAAGGCTTTTTTAAATCTTCAAGAAAAAAAATTGAAGCAGTGAATAGATTGCCTGACATCTTAAACAAATTGATATAAAAGTGTTGGTTGGTTGGAATTTTTTTTAGGGCGTCAGCTGCTATGGCCATTTTGCGCCCAACAGAAAGTTTAAAAACCCACAGTTTATGGGCCAAAAGTTTAAAAAATCAGATGAAAAAAAAATTATAAAAACGTGAATGACAAAGATGGAAAACAATAAAAATTATGACTATGAGATTTGAAAATCACTAATAAATTTAAAAACAGACCTTTTTCCCCCAGGGTTCTCCCGTAATAAGAAATATTAGTATAGGGCTGTGTAAATCATTAGTGTGTAAAGGGCACTAGCTGACTATAAAATAGATGATTAAAATCTATTTTCTTATGAGCTGTCCCCTAATAAAAACTGATGAATATGATATTGAAACACCCGTTCGCCGATATTCAAGAAATTATGACCATTGTCAAGAAAGAAAAGGACCAGAGACGGATCCTCACGTTGGAAACCTTAGAAATCAGAAGACACGTATTAGCAGGAGAGGCATTACTATTGAACAACCAGACAAATTTTATAAAGAACCCGATTCTCGATGTGGTAAACGAAGTAATCAACAGTAAGAATAGTAATCGATCACGGGAACAATAAATATCGATTGTTGAAGTATCGATTATCACGGTGAATATTTTACTCCGCTTATAAGATTCTGTTAATATTATGTTATTTATTGATTTCCTTTTGTATTTGTTTATTTTTGTTTTTATTTTTATTTTTATTTTTATTTTTATTTTCATTTTCAATTATGTTTATTTAACTTATCTACACATGACAATATGAGTCATGATTGTGTATTTTGAACAAATAACATTCCTTGTTAGCCCCACGGTTGAAATTTGCATTTTGATTGGTGGGGCAAATCCATAAATTGTGAACGCAATCAGCCTCACTTGTAGTTGTATTGTTTCCCTGATGATGTAGTTAATACGAAACGCGTAGGCAATAAAAGCTTCTACCCTTTGCTAATTTTAGAGTCCTTATTTTATAATATTTATAAGCAAAGTCGACCAGTATGCAGATTCTTGAATATGATTAGTGTGTAAATGGCACTAAATGAAACCTATACTTAATGATCAAATATATACAATGCAAAAGCAATAAAAAGATGACTATATGAATTTAAAAACATGAATAATTTAAAAAAAAAACACTTTTTTTTAAAAATTATGGGGTTGTTCCCCAACAAAAAATCTAAGGAATGATTCAGCCCTAATGAGCGTCGTAGCTTAGTGTGTAAAGGGCACTGGGTTAGAATAATATAAAAGAGTAATCGTTTCTTGTTTTTGTTTTTTTTTAATTCAATAAAATTTTAATCAATAAATGCAAATTAACGAGTCTTTATTCCAACAATGAATGAAACTCATATAAATAGATACATAATACAGCAGTAAAGAATATGGTCAATGAAAATAGAAATTGTAGCTATCATATAAAGAGAAAAATAAAAATGAGTGAAACAACCTTTTCACAATTAAAGTTTAGTATGCACGCATGTGACAACCTTTTATCGACAACCTTCGTCATCATTATAAAGGGTGATTCAGAAAGGTAGGTCAAGAATGAAATACCATGTACAGTTTGTAGCGGGGAACAATATTTTTCCTATAAACATGGGTCCGGAAAGGCATCCTTACAGAGATAATGCAACTTGTACGAGGTAGGAATGGATGTACGTTACCCGGACGGCAATGGTAGGGTCCATGTAAATTAGGATCTAAACATGTAAATTATTCGTGTTCTTTTCTTTAAAAGAGAGGAAACGAAATATGTAACTCCACTGTCGTACAATGGATCGCTTGACTAATGCGGAGCTGGGGGACATGCATCTCGTCTACGGCGAGGCACAGGGTAATGCTGCTGAAGCGGAAAGGATTTACCAATAGCGTTTTCCAGACCATGATCACCCACATCGCCTGGCGTTTCAGGGTTCGCACGGGTCCTTAAAAACCTTGAAAGTACTTGAATTTCAATTTTTCGGTTTCAAGGCCTTAAAAGTGCTTAAAATCTGGGAAAGGTGGTTAAAAGTCCTTAAATTTTTACTTTTGTTGAGAAAATTTAAACTTAACAATTTTATTTGTTGCACTTTACTATAATTTCGATGAAGATATTACTTTTTTTATAGTAATCTGTGGCGGTTGCGTTCCCACTAAAGTTTAAAACAGAGACGGTTAAGAAAGCGATCTTAACCGTCTCTGGTTTAAAAGTGATCGGTCATCTTTTTAAGAACGCAGATAAATTAGAACCGCAGCAAATCAATATCAAGTTTTGATTGGATGTCTCCATGTTGGATAACATAATGGCAACATACGTTTTTTTTCGTCATTAAAAAAGAAGACGAACATCACATCAACATGCCAGGGAATTGTCGATTTAATGATAACTGGCTACAGAATGAAAAATACGCTGACTGGTTACGGCGGGAGCCCCGAAACGAACATAAAGCGTGGTGCTGTGTGTGTTCAAAATTGTTTGATGTTTCTTCAATGGGCGAATCAGCTGTTAAAAGTCATATGGAAGGGCAAAAGCATAAATCTTCATACAGCAGTTTGACGAACACTTGCAAGATTCAGTCATTTTGTAAGGTGCGTGATCGAAATTTTACTGTTCCTAGTGAAAAAATACCAGATCCCACACTTTCTAGTTGCGTTAGCAACACGGATACGTTATCTGCAGAGATTTTGTGGGCTTTGAATGTTGTTGACAAACATTATTCATATAAATCTTGTGATGGAAATACTTTACTTTTTCAAAAGATGTTTCCAGACAGTGATATCGCCCAAAAATTTTCTTGTGGTGAGCGCAAGTGTGCTTATTTATGCTGTTTTGGCATCGCTCCATATTTTTATTCTTTATTGAAAAATAGCATCCGAGAGAAAGACAGTTATGTCTTGTTGTTTGATGAATCATTAAATGATCACCTGCAAGAAAAACAAATCGATTTTCATGTACGTATCTGGGAAGCCGATCAAGTAGTGACCAGATATTTTCATTCCGATTTTTTGGGACATGCTTCTGCAATGGATGTAAGTGATAAGTTTACTTCGATTTTTGAAAAAAATGAATTGTCTTTTAATAAACTTGTTCAGTTATCAATGGATGGCCCGGCAGTAAACTGGAAATTTTATAATAATATTTCACTGCAACTGAAAAAAGACTGCAACATTTCTTTATTAAATGTGGGTAGTTGTGGCTTACATATAGTTAATGGTGCATTCAGAAATGGCTCAAATGCTTCGATGTGGAATATCGAAGGGATTCTGTCAAGTGCATATCAACTTTTTAAGAACAGTCCTGCTAGAAGAGAAGATTATCAAAATATTACTGGCTGCAGAGTGTACCCATTAAAATTTTGTCATATCCGTTGGCTAGAAAATGTGCCTGTTACTAAACGTTTCCTGGAGGTATGGCCACATATTATTATATATATTAAAGCAATAGAGTGTGGGAAATCTAAAGAACCTCAAACTCAATCATTTCAAAAATTAAAACAAGCTTATAAAGATGTGTTAACTGATGTTAAAATTTTATGTTTTCAATCAATAGCACAAATAATATTACCTTTCTTGGAAATGTATCAAACTGATAAACCAATGTTGCCATTCATAGCTACTGATTTAACAAAAATTTTAATACAGCTTTTGTCAAGATTCATTCGCCCCGAAATTCTAACTAAGTGCAACACAACTATTAAACTTCTGAATTTAGACATTAAAGATGCATCTCTTCAAGTTGATCTAAGGAAAGTAGATTTAGGTTTTTGCAGTGAAAACCGTTTAAAAAAATTAGCAGCTGGTAATAAGATAACACAGACACAACTCTTAGAATTAAAGCAACAATGTAAAAATTTTCTCTTGAATTGTGTATATAAATTACTTGAAAAAGCACCTGTAACTTACTCATTGGTTAGAGATCTGTCATGTTTAGATCCAAGAGAAATAGTTAAGAACAAAAGTACATGTCTTGAAAAGTTTAAAAGGGTTCTAGGAGTTCTCGTTCAGTCTGGAAGACTCGATGAAACCCTATGTGATCGTATAACAAATGACTACAAAGATCTTCTGAACAATTGTGATGCCTTGAAAATTTTTAAAGAATATGATGTAAAAGTATGTAGGTTAGATACTGTTCTGTACAATTTGGTCGGTAAAAATTCTGATTACAAAGAGATGTGGAAAGTCATTAGGATGCTTCTGCTTTTATCTCATGGACAAGCTGATGTTGAGAGAGGTTTTTCTCTCAATAAAGAAATTGAAGTAGAAAACTTAAAGAAAGAATCATTGGTTGCTTTACGAATAATTAAACATCATTTACTTAATATTGGGGGTATAAAAAACATCATAATAACAAAGGAGCTATTACTAAGTTGCACAGCAGCCAGGCAGCGCTATATGGATTATTTGGATGAACAGAGGAAAAGAAGAACAATAACTGATACAGAAAACAAAAGAAAATCTGTCATTGAAGAAATTGATTCCTTAAAAATTAAAAAACATAGATTGGAAGAGAATGTAAAAATTCTTACATTTTCTGCTGATAAACTGTCTGATAAAGCAGAGAGTAGTGGTCAGTTATCTCTGATTGTTAAATCAAACAGCTTCAGAAGAAGTGCCAAAGATAAAGCCAAAGAAATTAAAGAAATTGATACTGAATTAGAAGCCAAAATGAAAATATATAAAAATATGTAACCATTTTAAGTGTAAAAATATATAGTTGTAAAAATAATTTCGATATTAAAAAATATTTTAATAACTACTATAAAATCCATATAATGTGGTCCTTAAATTTTTTTTAAAAAGTCCTTGATTTTTGTTGTGAGTCAAGTGTGCGAACCCTGCGTTTCAAACACTAGACTAATGACTTCGAAACACAGGTCGGCATTTTGAACGCCTACTGTAATGTCATTCCTACCTCGTACAAGTTGCATTATCTCTGTAAGGATGCATTTCCGGACCCATGTTTATAAAAAAAAATTTTGTTCCCCGCTACATACTGTACATGGTATTTCATTCTTGACCTGCCTTTCTGAATCACCCTGTATAATTAAGTCCTCACGCTGGCGAAGACAGCAACGTTGTCAAAATGTGCATGTCTTCGCCAGCGCGAGGACTTATTTATATTAATGTTGACGAAGGGTTGATTGTGGAAAAGTGGTTTCACTTATTTTTATTTCTCTAGTGATAACACATTAATAAATAAATAGTGAATAGTTTTCAAACATACATTAACCCTATACTGCCCAGAATATGTTCCGCTTAGAAAGAAGTATAATATTTGGTATATACGAGGGGAGATCAAAAAGTAAGTTGCACTTCCACAGTGTGGCCATTTATTACACCACCTATACAAAAGCAACACGGCTATAGCAGCATACAATGTAGGTTCACTTTTCCACATAGTCCTCAAGAGATCCTAAGCATTTATCCTAACGATCAACCAACTTTTTGATTCCGGGTGCATAGAAATCTCCTCCAGCGTTTTGTAACCACACGGTGACAGCCGCTTTCACCTCCTCATCGTTTCGAAATCGTTGTCTACCGAGTTCCGTTTTGAGCTTACCGAAAAGATGAAAGTCGCATGGCGCTAAGTCGGGACTGTATGGAGGATGTTGCCAAACCTCCCACTTGAATCGCTGCAGCAGTTCGCACGTTTGGCGGTCCTTGTGAGGTGTTGCGTTATCGTGCAACAAAATCACACCATATACAGCAGTGATTTCACGATGAATGTCCGTACAATTCACCCGTTTGGCCCATAGAAATCGGATTGCTGCTCGCACCTCAAGTTTGGAGTGGACATCCAGTTAACGCGCCATTGCTTTTAGCCCGCTAGTCACACAAAACACGACGGAAACCACAGCAACCGTCCTATCCGACGTCTGCGCAGTTAATGTCCCTTCTTCGCTTTGCCCAAGATTGCGACACACAGCGCGCTCCTGCGACGAGTTAGTGCAACTTACTTTTTGATCTCCCCTCGTACAATGTTTATTGCTCACAAAACACAGTCATAAAGTTCATTTATAAAATATTAATTATTTTTATTAAAATATAACATGTCCATTGTAATGGACTTTGGGCATTTAAGTAATATATAATTACAATATTGTTAAGATTGATTTGATATAGAACATTTATATTTCGTTTTTGTAATCACATTGAATGATACATGCAAAAGCAATCTTTAGTTACACATAGAAAAACTTTGCATTTGGCACAAGAAAATTTACTTCTTCCTGTACAGCCTTTGTTTTTACATCGGACAGAATTTTTTATTTCTCCATGAAACAAAGGCATATGATCTACTCTGTCAAATCTCACAGCGTCTGGGACAATAGTGGATGATTTACTGCGTTTACTGGGTGGTAAAACGTTGCTTTCATCACAATCTTGGTCAGTCATGCTTCTTCTAGTGAGACCATTTCCACCTCCTAGGAGTCAGGTATAGGCAATGTCCAGTTTGAAGTCAGATAACCCGAGTTCTCCACCACCCTTCCGATATAAAATCCATGCATTGGAAACTGTTACATCAAGAAAATACTGAACCAGCCTCATATACCATTTTCTAGTTTTCATAGTGATGCGATAAAGTGAAACAAGCACATCTGCTTCATCCACCCCCACCCATACATTCATTATAGGCTCGGATTAGTCTTGGCCTCTTGACTGTGATGTGGGATTGTGTTTTCTGATCCCACCTCACACATCCTCGACTGGATTGACACCTTGGTAATTAGAGCCTACAAGGACACTTCTCTTGTCATACCACTTGCAGATAATCAAGTCTTCTTCTAATGGAATTCTGTAGTCAAAATTGCCCCTTTCCTTTTTTGAGATCTTTATCAGCCATTAGAGGACAATGCTCAGTACGATTACTTCGTAATGTACAGACTGCCTTTAGGTTCCTACTTCCAAGATATGACAGAAGTTTCAGAAGTTTTGGAGAGGAAAAATAATTGTCAAATCCAATTGTATGCCCTTCTGCTAGCATGTTGGTGAGTCTTATTACTATGAGTTCTGATTCACCAAACATTTTAAGTTCTTGCATGCCATCAGGTGGCCCTTTGACTATGCCATACGACTCGAAATCATACACAAAGCCAGATTTTCCAGCTCTTGTCCATAGATTTGTTCTTCATGTATACCTTCATTCCTCGTGGAGCTCTTCCTTTGAAGGGGGCCATACTTTCACCTATTGACTGTACATTTTCAGCAGTTGCTACTTCAGAGAACTTCTTACGCAGATGATTTATGAGTGGAAGAATTTTTTTATACTTTTTATTTCCATCTTCATTTGGCATATTCTCATTATTATCACTGATATGAAAAACTCTAAGGACTTCTTCAAATCGATTTCTGGAAATATTGTCAGCTACGACAGGTTGGCGTGTGCGATTAGACCAGTATTTCCTCTTATTGGAAATCTTCACAATGCTAGTATACAGAAGAACTCCTATAACTTTTTTAATTTCCTCGAGCTGTACTAGCCGAATTTTTTTTTGACCAGCAAGTTCCCTCTGCTCTCGGTATAAATTTGTTTGGAAATGTAAGTCCTCTAAAAAGGTGTCACTTATAAATAATTGAAAAAAAGATAGGAGATACATATTTGGTGAAACGAAACAGTTTTTCAGTTCGATATCGCAGTCGATGTCAGGTAAGTTAGAAAATGAAATATCTTTTTTTCTCCAGATATAATGTCATTTTTGTGTGTTTGTTGGTATAGATATTTCTTAATTTTCATCGGGATCACTATCATCTGAAGATGTATTACCAGCAAGTTCACCAATATCAATATTTTCAGTGTTTTCCTCATCATCAGTTTCATCTTCGGATTCATCATCTGGTATTGGAGCTATAGGAAGAATTTCCCGCTTCTTTTTATAGAAGAGGCAGTTGGAAAAATAGATCAAATTATATCTCGTAAGCTTTATACTGTAGAAACAAATTTTTTGATAAATTTGATCTTTATGCTTTTGTTATAATAGGATCTAAAATTGGGCAAAAATTTTTTTCTAGCAATGCCCAATGTACATTAAAGTGTACAGTCAAATTATCAGTATTTTTTACTGCACAAGCCCAATGGTCATTACAATGGACACGGCATTTCTTCGTGTTGTTATAATTTATAAAAAAAAAGCAAATGCTGAAATTATTATGTAGAATATCTATGCAAACTAAACATTACTCCTACTATAACGTAATTTAACATGGGTATGTACAAATTAGCAAAACTGAATTCTGAAAATTCTTGTACCAACCTCGTGGGTATGCTCCTGTCAGTTGCCATTATCGATATTGAATTCTGGGAAACTGTTGAAATGACACCTACCGGAATTTTATACAAGCTAGAGTGTACTCTGAAGTTGCCAATGGACGCTTAGAGATACGCTCAAATAGGGCTTACTGTACTGCATACTGACGATGATGACCGACTAGTTTCGGCATTTATTTCCGCCTTCAACTTTTATTAAATAGTTGAAGGCGGGAATAAATGCCGAAACTAGTCGGTCATCATCGTCAATATGCAGTACAGCAAGGCCTCTATCTTATTCTTAGAGAGTAGTTGATATATAATCTCTTTTCCTTCGTGCAACAAGATTCTCGATATTCTCATGATATGTCGTATCCAATTTATCAGTTACTGCTACGTCTACTTCAAAAATATCAGACTCTTTGATACATAGATTGTGCAGCACACATATACTGACTATTCTGTCTAGGGGAGACCGGGGTTAGTTGTTACAGGGGCAAGTTGTTACAAACGCTTCTAAAAAGCACCAGCAGATGGCAGGACATATTTCTCTCTAACTGAGATGGCTTAGCATATGATCTTTGATTTGACATTGAGGCTTGCATCTGTGTCGTTTTTTAAAGTAGGTATGTAAACTTTTTAATTTTTCATGGTACTGAGTAAATTTCCACGCTTTCGCTAAATGATTTCTTAAGGTTATAAAGGCTAGATATTTGAACTATATACCACTAGAAAGGGTATAAACTGTACTGTAATTCGTGTATAATTGTTTGGCAATAAAAGCAACTGGTCACGTATAGGAGCTGTGCAATCGTGAGAAGCACATGTGGGGTTAGTTGTTACAGTGTTCTTGGGGCAGGTTGTTACATGTAACAAGATGCCCCGCATTGTACCGGAGTTGTAAAATTTTATCAACAGCTAGTCAACTGTAGCCTACTTAATTCATAAATTGCTGCAATAAGAGACTTTAAATTTATTTTATTCGCCTAGGCAAATTGAGTTTGGTTGGACATGAGAACATATAAAAAGAAAACAGAAAAGGGAACTACTCCACAAACTGTTTACGAACAAGCTTCAAAAGAAGTTATAGAAAATGGAAAGTCCCTTCGAGCCGTTGCCTCAGATTTTAAAATAAACTTTGACTCTCCAAAGATTTTGCAAGAAAATAAGATGTGCTTCAGGTAAGTATTTTACTATATTATAATATTGTTAGCTACTGGCACATTTCCTAGAAAGCTGATTGTAGCCTAGTTCGGCTAATTATTTTAATTTGGTATTTATTTCAGGTGATAAATGCCAGCCTTTACCCACAGTTGGATACAAGCGTGTTCGACAGATAATTCCTGACCAGCTAGAACATGAACTTGCTACTTATTTAGAGGACACTGCTAAGATGCACTATGTCTTGTCAACTAAAGAAGTCCGTGCACTTGCCTACGAATTTGCTGTTAAAAATAATATCAAAGTTGGGGAGAATTGGGCTGTAAACAAAATGGCATCCGCTGATTGGCTTTTGAGTTGACTATAGCATGCAACAACTTACCCCAACCCTGTATCAACTAACCCCATGATGGGGCAAGTTGTTACAATTTGCACTACTAGATATTAAAAAATGGTTGATTCTAATACCACACAATAGAAAGTTTTATTTAAATTCTTTTATTTTTTACAGGAGTTATTTGGAAAATATGAAAATTATTAATATATTAAATTTTATTAACTACAGAACCCGGAAGTTGTCCCCCCAATAAGCCCAACCTACATTTAAATTAATACATAAATCTTTAAGGAATAGTTTGGTATTATCAAAACTACTTTACGACTTATCATAAAGCTACAAAAAATTCCCAACTGAAAATTGTAACAACTAACCCCGGTCTCCCCTACTGCTAAATCTATTTTTTTTTTACATCTAACAGCTTCAAACGTGTAAATCGTCCTTTCAGTAGGCCAAACGCCTTTTAATGACGATTCTTGCTAAACGATGCTTTTTATTGAAATTAATATCCCTTTCTGTTAGATGCCCATTGTTTGGACTGTTTTCAATTTGTGAACATGACAACGTGGAAGTATGTCTTAGGGGGAAACCACCCCAACAAAAATCCAAACAAACTCTAGAAGAAAAAAGAACTATGACAAACAATACGATGAACAAGTGAGGGACAGAAAATTTCAAGATTCATGGGTGAAAACATGAATGGCTGCGTTATAGTGCAGAAGACATTAAAATGTTTTGCAAAGTTTGTGCGATGGTGACAAACAATTTAAGACAGGAAGCAGTAACTTCAAACTTTCGAATATAAAGAAACATGAAATTTGCAGAGCTCATAAAGCTTCAGTGGAAAAAGAAAAAGCGAAATTACACTACTCAACACGCATTTTGTGACTAAGACCACACATAGTGTTCTTAGTAGAATTTGTATGTAGAATCCGAATCTGCTTTTAGATTTTTTCTATCACGTCACGTTTCCAAGTTATGCACTTCGAGACTTCTATGTTAAAGTAATGGGAGTGAAGAGAAGCGTCTGCAATGTTAAACTATCCATATTTTGGGGCCGTAAGGAAATTTACCAGGCCCCAAATACTGAATGATTTAAAAATGTTTCATTGTAAAACAAGAAAGTTGTGCGTGCTAGATAAATTTAAAAATTATATTCGTAATCAGCAGAAAAAATACTACCAAAAATCACCCACTTTCATTTTGTCACAAGAAAAATCTTAAATTTTGTTGGCCAGTGTTATCAACCCAGCCTTCTCCAGCATCTAAAGCTCTGCTATCGCTTAATAAATAACAGGTAGAAAGATTATCGATTTTAATAAGAAATGCTCATTTAATATCTAAGAAAGGCAGACCTTTCTTTGACTTTAAAGAGCTGTGCATTCTTGATAAAGCCAAAGACCTTGGTATTGGTCACACTTACCTTACTGACAAGTTCTGTCAACATTTTATTAGCTGCAATCCAGAATGTGAAAATCTAAAGACAAAACAGCTCCTGCATTCTTGCAAATTTTTCTCCATTTTATGTGACGAATCTTTGGATATTTCAAGTGTTGAACAATTAGTGATTTTTGCAACAGTTGCAGCTGAGGAACAGATCCACACAAGATTTTTACGTGTTGTTAACAATGATGTTTCAAATGCGCAGAACATTCATGATGCTAAATTAGAAACCCTGACAAGTTTTGCTTTACAAGGTGAAGTACTACAGAGAAAACTAGTTGCATTTGCAGCTGATGGAGTAATGCATATCAGGACAAGTGTAGTGGCAGCTCTTTTTAAGAAATTATACAAGCAACTGATAATAACACATCTATCTTCTCGGGACGCGCTTGTCTATTTTCCAGCATTAACCTCCTCAGTCTTTGTGTCCTCATTTGAGGACATCAGTTTTCAAACGATTGTGAAGGATCTATTAGAAGTAAGCCGTTAAAACCTGATGTCTCTGACTGAGGGCATCTTGTAGTTTTAATTTCTGCCACTAGGTGTCAGATGCAAGAAGAAACGGCGGGAAAATTTCGATGTCAAAATGGCTTCACGAAAAAATACACGTTGGTCTTCACGAGGTGAGTAATTTTACTTTGAATTCTTCAAAATATCATGATTATAAATAATTTGTCTATTGGACGTTGAACAACAGTGTTATGTAGACATACTTATGTGCAAAATATTTCTTTATTAATTATAGCTATCTATTATGGTCACTTTGAAAAATGAGTCCTCAAATGGGGACATCAGGGTTTAGCTTTGGCATTATGTTCATATGACGTGAAAGTAGCTTGAATGTTGTCTTACTGTTTATGAATGAAATTAGAACGTATGCAACAAATTTTTTAAATTCCCTTTAGGCAAACATAACTGGGGGGCTGTGCTTAATAAGGAAATAATTTTTGTACATAACTGAGGAGGGGGTGCTCTCCCCAGTGCCCCTCCTCTTACGAACTAATATACCCCCTTTACTGTATTTATCAAAGTTTACTTATGAATGTAAAAAATAATGCATATATCAAATAATATAAATATATTTTATGAAAATTATTTTTTATAAGTCATTTGATGTAATATTTTTATTTAGGCCTAGATGAAGAGGATATGTATAGAATATTGAGGAGGATGCAAGTGATTTATCAGATGTATCAGATGAATCAGAAGATGAGTTTGTTCATCTCAATAATTCAAATTCATCAAATTCTGAAAGTGATACAGATGCCCCTGCACCAAACATCACCAATGCATCATCAATTCAAGAAAGACGTGAAATCTGGCAAAGAAAATTGTACATATTTCTACAAACAATGCATAAATTTGCTTTCTATAAGGCCTTTTTGTATGCAAAAATCATTTTTGTTAATTATTGGCTGTTTCTCTAGATTTCAGAATCGCTTGGATCCAATGACTGATTCAGCAGTGAATCCTGAAGCTGATGAAAATGAAAATTCAAAACTTCCATCTGAATATTTTTCATCATTCTTTGATGATGTGTTTTGGGAGATGGTAGCGACAGAAACAAACGTCTATGGTCTGCAGTGTAGTGGAAAGATTCTAAGTACTTCAGCAGATGAAATGAAGCAACTTGCAGGCATACATATTCTTATGGGATGTCTAAAGTATCCACAAGTTCGTTTATACTGGAGAGCTAACACTAGAGTTAATTTAATTGCAGACTACATGACAAGAGACAGATTTTTCGAGCTTCGGAATCACTTACATTTTACAAACAATCTAGATCATGTTGCAGAAGATCCTGATCGTCTATGGAAAGTAAGACCACTGCTAGAAACGGTTCGGAATGCATGTCTCTTACATCCTAGAGAAAAATTTGGTTCAATTGATGAGCAAATGATTCCTTTTTCGGGACAATGTGTTGCTAGGCAATACATTCCATCAAAGCCCAATCCTGTAGGATTGAAAAATTTTGTGATGTGTGCTGTGGATGGACTACCACTTGATTTCAAAGTTTATATGGGAAAGACCACATTTAGTGAAGAATCAGTGAAGGAATTTGGAGCAGGTGGTGCAGCAGTGAGAGCACTGACTGAAACAATACCCAAGAATGAAGGTTATCAAATTTTCTGTGACAGGTTTTTTAGTGGCCAGCAGTGTCACCGGACTTAAATCCAATAGAGAATCTTTGGGGTTATTTGGTACGTTTGGTATACAA
>JAHWFO010104576.1:0-12114 GCA_023313115.1 Rhysida immarginata | reverse complement strand
GGCATTACGCCATCATCGGAGACTACAAGACTACAAGAAGTTAAGCTGGCCTGGCCAGGTATTAATACAGAACGTGCATAATACAATAATCAATTGGGGGATTTTGAATAAAAAGAGAGACATTGAGTGGGTGGGTACAAGATGAATTGAAGAGGAGAGTTCGCTTGGATGCCCGGACCTCAAAGACAGCTAGGCGGGTGACATCCGGTTTTTGTTCCTTGTTCGTGCGTCGGCGTCTATGAGTAGCTGTAGTAGGTCTTCACGTTCGAAATAAGTCTGATTGTTGAGCAGTGTCGTCGGTTCGGTTTGTCTTCGCTTCGTGATATCCACTTCTTCTCGTAGTAGGATCCTGGCCTTATTATTACTGGTCCAGATGATTGACATGCAGTTGTCAATGTACACCATCCAATGCTTATTTTTTATGCGGTGTACCGCGTATGCGGATAAATTATCGCCGTTGGTTCACGAGCGTCTTTGCTCATCAAACCTTGTGTAGAAGGAGCTGGTGGTGGATCCTATATAGACTGCATTGCAGTCGGGGCACGATAGTTGGTAAACACCCGCCTATTTTTATATGTTGTTGCCGGAACTGGTCCTCTTTGGGTTGAGCAGCATTTGGTTTTTGTGCCTTGTCCTGAATGCGGTTCCGAGGCCTTCGTCTCTGATAATTTTGCGAGTCTATATGCCTCGGGCCCAAAATAGGTCAATATGACAAAATCAGTCGGTTGCTTCGTGCGGTCCGGTGGAAGCTTGATGGAACGTTTGACATTGTTGAGTATCGCCGTTGTTATCCTGTCCGGGTATCCATTGAGACGGGCCAGTTGGTAGGTGGTGGCGATTTCATGCTTCATTTTCGATGGGATAGGTGAGTGCTCTCCTGAAATTGTGCTTGATTGCTGCTATCTTGTGCTGAGCGGGATTGTTTGAGCTAAACGGGATAATATTTGCGGCGGTGTAAGGCTTCCTGAATATTGTGAATTCCAATCTCTGTGCGGACCTATGTATGTTGACATCAAGAAAGCTTAGGGCCTCGTCTTTTTCGCATTCGATGGCTTAAAATTTGATGGCAGATCTGATCCACAAAAGCTTAAAATTCAATAATACCAGACAACAGTGCCTAGACGATTTATCCGAACTTGCCATAGATATAGAACATGCACTACTACGTGTCAAACCCGCAGATAAACAACGGATTCGAATTCTAGCTACCAATGAATTACGCAAATCTATTAATAACCGGCGGAATAACTCAACCTTCAAAATTGCTAAAAGTGTCAGAGCTAAGCTCGAAGAAAACAAGGCCATTATTAGCCAAGCTGACAAAGGAAAAGCTACTGTGAGGAGGATTACAACAGTAAAGTTTACAAGTTTATTGAAGACAACAACTTTACCAAACTCAAAAAGGACCCGACATTGAAGTATGCTAACCAAACTAAATTAGCAATTCAAAACCTTGAACCAACTCACATAAAAGAAACCGCGAAGAAATTGACAGTCCGGCAACCACAACCACCGAAATTACGTGCGCAAATCAAGATCCACAAGCCAGGTAACCCCGTCCGACCAATCTTCAATTGCCAGAAGGCCTCTTTCTAATACATTGCTAAACAAACGTCCGCGTGGCTCACTGCTAATTACCCACTAAACAACAAATATTCCGTTAAGAGCAGCATCTCATTACTTGACCAGCTTAAACCCCTTATTGTCACGGAATTTTAATTATTCCGATGGCATAAGAGATCGTCTGCGCTCCAGAGTGTTCGTGAACTCAGAACGAAGACGAAAGGAGCATCAGACGCGTCATCAAGGTGATCATCTCGCAGCAGCCAATGGGAGGGAAGCGAGCCTCTCGTCAGCGAGCTCTTGGAAGAAACGTCGTCGAAAGTTTGGAAGGGATTTGGCGACTACCGAGAAAAGGGAGCTACAAAAGAAGCTCCCGACTGAGCGCGTCGGCGAACGGGGACTTTACATGGTCTTGCCAGAGTCTGAGACAACGGCCCGTTCCTCTGCGTCGACTACGGAGGCGGCGAGCGCCGCGTCGTTGGATTCCTGTCCGTGCCGGGAAGCATCTCGGGCGGAGATTGCTCACGCAACAAAGTGCGTGTCGTCGTTGGATAGCCGAGAGGAATCCGTGATATTCGGCGCGGTACCGAGGGAGCTAAGCTTCACCGCCGTTTACGTTCTTTACTCGCTGGTGAGTGTGTCTTTTTCCATTTGGTTCACTGCCGAGTTCACCCGCAACGTTTTCCCGGAAATAAGTCGCCGAATGTTGCAACCTAATTCTCGTGTGCGTTGCTCTTGGCCCGGAGGGATGGAGGCGTATTTTCAAAGTGACCTAGGCTTTGTGTATTTGCAGCCTTAGTCAATGTATGTGTAATTTAGTCGCATATTGAAGTTTTCCATTTTTGTTTAAGTCACGCAGCCCAAAAATTTCCTATCTTGTGTAATTAATTTGTTTGGAGTTTATCACTAATGTATTCCTTGCATTTTAACAGTTATCACGGGAGGCTATTGTGACGTAGTGTAATTGTGCAAACTGAAAATTTGTGTTACGACACATAACTATTTGCAGAAACCAGTTACTAGTTAATTACTTAATTATAAAACTTTATTTGGACTGAGAACTATTAAATAAATGTGACTCTCTATTTTACCCTGCTTTGTCAATTTAATGGATTGCATAAGATTGGACAATGAACTTTATTTGTGCTCCGTTGTGAGGCTATTGTGAAGTTAGTCGGAGATAGCAGTGTTGTGCTATCCTATTTTGTATGCTAACTGTACTTCATTTGTTTTTACAAAATGTGCATTTGCCGTTGAAGGGTATTTACTGTATTTTCATATTCTATTTAAATGTCGTTAATGGGTCGATTTGACCGTGGTGATATTTGTCTTTAAGCTCGTCCCAGTTAAGGTGCTAACGATAAATTTCCCTTATCTATTGTGAGCTTTACTTTACGATACATATATATGTATATATATGGTTATAGTATGTGATGTTATTACATGAAGAATTTTGAGTAAATTCTATTGATGCTTTAATATTAATTATTTGGCATTTAATTATATTTGAAATTGTTTATTGTCTCTAGCTTTATTTATTGAATTATTTATTAGGCACAGCCTTGTAGAGGTTAGATTATTTTATGCTTCAAGAATTTAGCTTTTAGATTTGATGATATATCTATGCTAATTTAAGTGAATTTTGATGCTTGTGCTTAGCCTGTATACAATTTACTTAAGTCTGGATTTAATTCCATTTGAAGAGTGGTTTGTTTCCATTAATGCTAGTTATTGGTTGTGAGGTTCCGGTTTGGAATCCTTACATAGTTGACCATTTTTATTTTATTTTAATAAACCTTATTATTTATCTTTTTCATTTTTGTGTGCTGTTACATGTTATTAAGACTTCCACTGCAATGCTCTAAATTCAATTTTAATACATGTGACACTTATAAATCAACGCACACATGCGGCTCATATCATTAGATATTAACAACCTGTATACCAACGAACCACTCACCGAGACTATACAAGTCATCTAAAACAGGGAAAGACCCCAAAGAATGCGCTGATATTATCTCATTGTTAAAGCTACTACAGAGCCACAACTACTTCATGTTTAATGGCGAGTTCTTCGCCATCCCTGAAGGGATCGCTATGGGGTCACCAATAAGTGCCATAGTATCGGAGATATTCCTGCAGCATGTCGAGGAATCGTTGGTCGATAAATTGATCCAAGATTCTGTGATCGTATTCTATAGACGCTACGTTGACGACACTTTGATCATCTTCGACGAGCGGCGGGCCAGTACAGACGACATACTGCAGATCTTCAACAACTCCCATAATGCTATAACCTACACCATCGAATGCGAAAAAGACGAGGCCCTAAGCTTTCTTGATGTCAACATACATAGGTCTCCACAGAGATTGGAATTCACAATATTTAGGAAGCCTTACACCGCCGCAAATATTGTCCCGTGTAGTTCAAACAATCCCGCTTAGCACAAGACAGCAGCAATCAAGCACAATTTCAGGAGAGCACCCACCTATCCCATCGGCAATGATGCCAAGAAGCATGAAATCGCCACCACTTACCAACTGGCCCGCCTCAATGGATTCCCGGACAGGATAACAACGGCGATACTCAACAATGTCAAACGTTCCATCAAACTTCCACCGGACCGCACGAAGCAACCCATGGATTTTGTCACATTGAACCTATTTTGAACCCGAGGCATATAGACTCGCAAAACTATTCAGAGACAAAGGCCTCGGAACCGAATTCAGGACAAGGCACAACAACCAAATGCTGCTCAACCCAAAGAGTACCAGTTCCGGCAACAACATATAAAAATAGGCGGGCGTTTACCAACTATCGTGCCCCGGCTGCAATGCAGTCTATATAGGATCCACCACCAGCTCCTTCTACACAAGGTTTGGTGAGCAAAGACGCTCGTGAACCAACGGTGATAATTTATCCGCATACGCGGTACACCTCATAAGAAATAAGCATAGGATGGTGTACATTGACAACTGCATGTCAATCATCTGGACCAGTAATAATAAGGCCAGGACCCTACTACGAGAAGAAGTGGAGATCACGAAGTGAAGACAAACCGAACCGACGACACTGCTCAACAATCAGACTAATTTCGAACGTGAAGACCTACTACAGCTACTCATAGACGCCGACGCACGAACAAGGAACATAAACCGGATGTCACCCGCCTAGCTGTCTTTGAGGTCCGGGCATCCAAGCGAACTCTCCTCTTCAATTCATCTTGTACCCACCCACTCACTGTCTCTCTTTTTATTCAAAATTCTCCAATTGGTTATTGTATTATGCACGTACTGTATAAATACCTGGCCAGGCCAGCTTAACTTCTGAAAAATGTAATTTATATTTTTATGCTGATGATACTGCCATCATGTCTTGGGCGCACCAGCCGTCTCACGTTATCACTCGTCTGCAGAACGCCTTGAAGAAATTTGAAGACTGGTTTAATTGCTGGAAGCTGAGCCTTAACGTCGGAAAATCCAAAGCTGTGTACTTCCACAAAAAGCCTAAGCGTCTCCCGGATTCTTTTGTCTTATTCAATAAAGAACTCGAATGGGTCGACAATTAACGGTACCTTGGCGGAATAATCGACTCAAGACTCTCATGGAACTGTCACGTGACTTACTTTCTGAGCAAAGCAAAGAAGGCTAAGTACAGCCTCATAGCTCTCCTGGGTCGAAACAGTGCCCTCAGCATCGACAATAAGCTGCTATTGTACCAGACGATGATTCGGACCATCCTCCTCTATGACATGCCTGCGTGGGCAACCGTATATAAAAGTAGATGGAGTGAACTCCAGTCGTTCCAGAATGTTACCCTGAGGACCATCGCCCAGCTTGGCAGAAGGACTGTGAAAAACCAATTCATACACTCGGTTCTGAACATGACTCATCTTGGTGTGTGCAAGATCTCCTGATGAACATGGTGCAGACGATGAAGAGCCATGACAATGACCTGGTGGCTGGAATACTAAACAACCCGATGGTAATGAAGTGGCATACAAAGTATAGAAAACCGAGTTACCTTCCTGTTGTCAACTTCGAAGACATTGGCAACGTTTCCTCTCCGGATTATTGGAAGATGTGATACCATCCACCCCCGCCCCCGCACCCAAACTTCTGACAATCGTCAATATTATTTTTATTTTTTTTCATAATGTGGAAGACCTCTTTGGGCTAGTCAGGCTTCTTGCCTATTTCAGTTTATTTCATGTGGAATTTATTCTGGTAGGGTGAGCTTCGTGAACGCACTGCTTTCGTCCCACCGGAAGAAATGTACACTTCACTGTTCGATTGTCGATTGTCGAGCTTAACTTTTTGTAGTCTTGTACCCTCCGATGATGGCGTAATGCCGAAACGCGTAATGCATATTAAAATCATACTACCGTATCTATTCTTGACCCTTGCTTTATTTCATTAATACATGTTTGTAGAAAAAGATCTAAAAATTGATGCGGAATTATTTAACAATTAATGTTTTTCTACTCGGTAAGTTAAAAAATACTTTTATTTATAGATAGCTAAGGTATTATAGTTGATGTATATGTGGAAGTTAGGCATTTATTTTTTGTGTATTTAGGGTCGTATTTTAATCACGAAGATTAAGCTAATATTTATGAAACGTTTAACAATAAATAATGCAAAATATATTTACCTGTTTCCTTGAGCTCAGCTTTATTATCATTGCTTAGATTAGGATTTACATTATTGTCTAGTACATCGTTTATTGTTTCTTCCATTTTTCCAAGCGACAACAGAATTTGTCCTCCATAAGCAATTAAAACGACGGCACGAATCTATATAAAATTATAGAAACACAAATTTAAATGAATATGATGATAAACTAATGACATTTATAAACTGAGTTAATCTTCACTATCCGCACATCGTATACTGACTGATCATGAGACCAAGGTAAGTGAATTTATTCTCTAAAGACTGGGGGGCTGTGCGCCCCAGACCTCCCCTCTAAGGAACTGATATATACCTCCTTTTTTTTAGTCATAGTAAATGGCTAAGGAGTGATGGTTAAATTAATAAAAATAAAAAACTATATAATTTTAACATAGTATTAAGCTGACGTTTTAACACGGATAAAGTAAAACGGATACGACATTCAGCCAGTTTTTTGAACCCATTTTCTCTCACGGCCACCAGAGGGCGCAAAGCCAATACCACCTCTACTCAAAGCCTCAGCGCGTAAACGTCATACATTGTTACATCGAGGCTAACAAGAAATACAGGCTCCGGCACTGAAAAGTCACCTGATCAAGATAGGTCTAGCAACAATCCAACCATCATTGTTACCAACAAAGGAAAAAACACTGATTGTTAAAATACAAGATAGAAATAATGAAAGTTACATTGTTAATAGATTAAAAAAAAATAACAGCGTATGTATTCTGGGAGTATATATGTGAAATTTATATGAATTTAAATAGCTTACTCAAATTGACTTAATAGAATGAACAAAGGAGCAGCATATCCCCGAAAGGTCGCAAAATTTTCCTTCCCTTTTCTATTTGTAATTTTGATATGATATTGAAGAGTTTCTGCAGTTTAATTATTATCTTCTCTTTGAATATAATAAGATGTATTCTTAATCATATCAACTTTTAAAATTTTATTAACTACTAGCTGATATACCCGGCGTTGCTCGGGCTGATTTTTGATGAAATTTTGCAATATCTGATTGTGAATAAACAGAAAAAAGAACACATGAAAAAAGCTTGCGAACTAAAGCCCGGAGTGAAGAAACGTCAGATCAGATTATGGTTTCATTTTCTTTCTACTTCCTTCTTCTTCGAAACTACATACATAATTCTTCTCTGTTTTTCTCCGGCACTGCGTCAAACCCACTCAGCTAAACACAACATTCCACCATGAGCGAAACCGAGTAGAACTGCTGAAGGGCCGTAGTTGGAGAGGACAACCATTGGGAGCATTTTAAACGAAGTCTTTTTCGTTTCTTGAAATTGAATTTTTACTATATCAATTCGGTTAATTTCTACTATCTGACCAAAATCGCAAGCTGTTCAATTCAATTGTTGCTCCTGCGTTTTTTCCTCCTTTCAAATTCAATTGTTGGGTGATTTTACTGTTGCTGCTGGCTGTGGTGTTTCTTATGTTTGGCGCGAAGTGATATCACATATTTGGTAATTCTGGTGGCGGACTTTTATTGTCTTTGGTTGTGAAGTGTCTTGTTTCTGGATTTAGGCGTTGGAGGGCGTGTTTTTGCCGGTTTTTTTCGTCGTGCAGTAGCTGTTGCCATCGCAACCACACATAATTAGCATATCGCGGTGGTTTCGAGCTATTTGTAGATTTCTGATTTTCTTTTTTCTGCTTTCTGGATAATTAGGCCATTGTCGAAAGGAACCATGTCTTAAAGGTAAGCCAGCATTTTTTTGAGTGTTCTGGTGTTGGGTTAGGTTAACTGAGATTGGGTTAACTTAAGTTTAACCATAAAATGAGTTCCCGTAACTTTCTGGCAGCCATTTCTGTGACCACTAAAAGATACGGATCATTAGCCTCCTGTAACTGGCCGAGGGGAAACCAACTGCCCCCTGTAACCAAATAGGTTGGGGTATATATCAATTATTTACCCCCGGAGGGGGACGTCGTAGACAGAACGCCGAAGGCGTTCGAGTAACGGAAAACAGTGACCAATGAGCCTCATTGAATGAGGCCCGCAGGGCTGACGTGAGGCGCGAAGCGCCGAGAGTGGTAAAAGTTTGTCAAATTTAAAGGTAGTTAAGTTTTTTCCTTAGATAACCTCTCTCAAACTACGGCGGGTCGTTCATCACTGGAACTACTTTTGGGCTTGGCCACAATCTGAAAAAAAAAACGCAGCTTCCTGAACAATCGACGGGAAAGAAAACGCGTGGCAACAATTGAAGTGAACAGCTTGCGATTTTGGTCAGATAGTAGAAATTTACCTTTAATTCTAAGCTTATTTCACGTATTCATTTTTTCTGAATATTCACATTCAGATATTGCAAAATTTCATCAAAAAAACAGCTCCCGCTACGCTGGGTATATATCAGCTAGTAACTAAATCAACCATTATGGAATGACATAACCAAGTACCGAAACGCTAAACTAATCGCTGTCACAAAATTTTTGAAACATTTGAAAAAATTCCGAAAATTTTAGAGGATGTCATAAGGGGTGGGCACCAAGATCTCCGGATATGAACTCGATTGAGCATGTAGGGGAGAAAAAGTACATAATAACTTTTTATTCCTTACCATTTTATCATTTCGAGTTGTTTGCTATACCACTTGCTATATCTTATCATTTAAAAATTTTGAGGGTGTCATAAGGGTACCATTACAGCACGTGCCATTGAATCCATTTCGACCATTATTAAAATGGTTCATTCGCGGAACCATCTTTATCAGTTGGCGAAACAGTAATTAATACCGCTTATATCTCGTCGTTACGATTTCTTTGATATATTACTTACTATTATTTAGCATTGAAAATTGCTAGGTGGGTCATGAAGGTACCATTTGTGCAGGTGCCAAAGAACCGATTTCGATCATATTTGTGATTGGTTCGTGTCATGAACCATATTACTCGACTGACCAAAAAAATATTTTGAAAAAATTTCCATAGCCTTGGAAGAGTTAGAGTTACGGCCCGACAGACAGACAGACTAGAAAGGAGTGTAAAAAAGGATTCTTTATGTTATTAATAAACCATTAAGGAATGACAATACCATGTTCCGAAGGGCTAAACTAAATCATTCGCGGAACCATATTTTTCAACTGCCCTATGTTATCATTGAAAGTTTCTAATGGACCATAATGATAACATTAAACCACGAACATTTGAACCAATTTGTATTTTCATTAATTTTACGTTGTATGCATTTATTACACATCATTCCCAGATGTTTGATATATAACATGCCATGTATTAACTTTGAAAGTTTCAATGAACCATAATAGTTCCACTAAACCAGGTGCCTTTGAAACTATTTCGACTACCATTAATTTTACGTTATATTCATTCATGACACATCATTCTAAGATGTTTGATATATTAGATGCCATTTTTTAGCAATGTTAGTTCCAGTGAACCATAATGGTTCCACTAATCCTGGTGCCTTTGAACCAATTTCGACTATTTTTTTTCTTTACATTCATTCATGACACATCTTTCCAAGTTGTTTCATATATTACATGCCATATCTTATCATTGAAAATTTTTGAAGGTGTCATAAGGCTTTCATTAGAGCACGTGCAATTGTATCGATTACGACCATCTTCAAATTGGTTCATTCGCTGAACCATTTTATCATTTGGAGAAAACAGCAATTATTAATGTACATCCCCATAGAATTCTGATGGAGGACTTTCTACAAAGTAAGGATATGCAAAGCATCGAGTGGCCAGCAATATCTCCGAATATGAACTCGATTGAGCATGCATGGGATAAAACGTACATAAGAATGTATTTTTCGCTCTTTTTCTATCATTTCGAGTTGTTTGATATACTATTGGCTATATCTTATCATTGAAAAATTTTGAGGGTGGCCTAAAGGCATCATTGGAGCACGTGCAATTGTATCGATTACAACCACTTTCAGAATGGTTCTTATAGTGGAACCATATTTATCAATTGGCGAAAATAGTAATTAATAACCGCTTCTATCTCGTCATTACGATTTGTTTGATGCATTACTTACTATATGTTACCATTTAGAATTGCTAGGTGGGGTCATGAAGGTTCCATTTGTGCCCGTGCTATTGATCCAATTTAGATAATATTTGTGATTAGTTCGTGTCATGAACCATATTCATCGACTGACGAAAACAGATTTTTAAAATCTTTCATAGCCTTGGAAGAGTTAGAGTTTTTAGGACGGATGGTCGAACAGACAGACAGACAGGCAGACAGGCTTCCCCACACTGAGCGCATAAAGCACCTTTCGGTACTTAATAATCCGTATTAAAACTTCAAATTGATTTTTTTTACATTATTTAAAATTTAAAATTTGTTGATATACCCTGCGTTGCTTGGGTTCTTTTGAGGATATTTTTGCAATATCTGAACAATCAGAAAAATGTACACATGAAAAAAGCTTGCGAACTAAAGCCACAGCCACAGCGCCAGTTGATACTATTGTGTCATTTTCATTCTTTTTCCTTCTACGGCACTGCGTCAAACCAGATTTCTTTCTTCTCGTCTTTGGTCAAACTCACTCAGCTTTTCACAACATTCCAACATGAACGGAATCGTCCAGAACTGCTGAAGGGCCGTTGTTGCAGAGACCATTCATTGGGAGCATTTGAGAAATCTTTTCGTTTCCTGAATGTCAATTTTTTTTCTGTATGTGTTCATTCTGTAATTTTAAGTTTTTTCCATGTGTTCATTTCATCTGGTTATTCACATTTTGAGAATGCAAAATTTCATCTGAAAAGTGCTCGAGCCAAGCCGGCTTTTCGGCTTTTTTCTCCAAAAACAAGAAGGTCTCCTTTTGAATGTGACGCCATCTGTTGGTGAAAAAAAATTTCAACTTTTTAAGATGAGTTTTAAAGGCAATGGGCGAGTTTTTCGTTACCGTTACGATTTGAGCAATAACGTTTCAGTCAGTTTCCAGAAACCCGAAAACAGAAGTTGTCATTACCCTCAATGAAAAAACGTATCTGAAAGATATTCGATACGAAATTGAAAGAGAAATCATGTCCGAAGAACCGTGAATTACAAAAAATAAAAAGCAAAGTTCACGAATAAAAAAAAAAAAAGTGTCACCCCATAGCCGAATAGGGTAGGAAAAACTAAAAGTGGGAAAAAACTAAAAAACAGTTTTCCGCATGTTTAGACATGTGTCTTGCATCTCCAACACTCCCTGCCATGACGGCACTTGAAGGCGAGACTTCCCTATTTGCTTCAAGGATGGCAGCAGGAGTCAGGGACTATCATGGACGCCGGCATATTTTTTTTTCTTAATAGAGAAGAGCCAAGAGCCTCTCCTGCTCGTTTGCGATTGAACGTCACGAGCAACGAAAGTGAAACTAATGAGACAGGAAGGCGTGTGGAACGAATGCAAAAAATGGCTAAAACGAATCTTTCTTAGACGTGGTAATGATAAAACAAAGCATTGTACTTAAGATACCCTTCCTAGCATGCTATTTATGTTTATATAAATAGCCTCGTTGTGGCTCTTATACAATTTACCATGGCGAAAACGAACATTTAACGTTTTCTCTATCGAAGGATGAAGATCGACGCGCAGTGTTTAAGCGCTTCTAAAACGATTGTGAAAAAAAACTAAAATAATATTCAAGTCACTGTTCTTAAAATACTAAAAAAGGAAAGTGAGCAAATTCGCTCATTGAAAAATGATTTTAAAATCAGCATAAAATAATGAAGATAAAAATAGTGTAACGTTATAATTAATATGTGATGCTTAATGTGACTGTCACGTCAGTATATAATTATTAATGATAATTTTACAACACATGAGTAAAATGCTGCCAAATACCAAAAACATTGGTTTCACACGAATACAACATAATTTTGCATTATTGTCAGATAGTAATG
>JAHWFO010104568.1:0-10137 GCA_023313115.1 Rhysida immarginata | reverse complement strand
TCTAATTCTTGGAGGAACTCCTCCGACATCGTAGCACTAATCGGAGACCCCATGAGAACTCCTGTGGGCATATAGTAGAACTCATTTCCGAATTGAAAGTAATTCTGTTCTTGTATTTTCACCAGGGCGCTTTTTACATCTTCCCGAATGTCCTCATCCACCTTGTTCGCGTTGAGCCTATTGTCAATTATATCAATTGTTTCCATAAAAGGAATGTTGGTGTATAAGTTCACTATATCTAAAGATACAAGCATAAACCGATCTTCCATCACTGTGGAGCTGAGTTGAGTGCTAAGTTGCCCACTGTTCCGAATGGCATATCGGTTCAATCTTGGCGCGACTGCATTGATGACCTTTGTAATCTTCTTGGCTAAATAATAAAATGTCGAGTCCACACAGTTAACCACTGGTCTAATAGGTTTACCTTCCGTGTGAACTTTTACAAGTGCCCTGATGCGGGGTGGTACTGGCTGTCCATTGGATTTAAATTTGCTCCATTCTTTAAACAAAGTAGATGAGAAACTGTTTTTGACTGACCTTATGGATTTCAAAAAACTTTGGGTGGGGTCCTTTCCAATTCTTGTAAAACCATTGCTGTTGATAAATTCTAATGTCTTCCTATTATAATCTTCATTGTATATGATGACTGCTGCACCTCCTTTGTCTGCCTCGACTATCCTGGCATCGTTCACCTCGAGCTTCTTTTTTATTTTCCGTGCTATGTCATTCATCGGGTCATTCCGTGCATTTTTCATGATTCCATTGATCTTCTTGATTTCTTGGGCTGCTGCCGCTCTCGTTATATTCCTATCTTCAATCGGTAATAGCCCTATAGCTTGTTCTATCTCCATTGCAAAGTTCACATACTCTCTTTCACCAAGAGGCCGTCGCAAATTATGTTTCAATCCTTTCTGTAGGAGATTTTGTTCTTCTTTGACAAAGTTAATATCCGTAAGGTTAACAACCTTGTTATGAAAGCTGAACTTCTGACTTTGTGTGTTTAGACCGTTCAGCTTTCACTTGATCATTCGAAACGTTAACATTTTTTAATGGCAACATATGATATGTTATTTCATCGGAAATGATAGGACACAAAAAAATACTACGTCTGGGAAAATCAATTTTCTGATAAACGTGAAGTTCATTTTAGGAAGTATTAAATTTATTTTTAAGTAAAGTAATTATTATGATATGGTCTTTATAAATTGAACGAATATGTTTTTATTGTACCATTTAAAGTCTTCCTCATTTAATGGAAGTGAAATTATAGCCCATTAAACGATTAAATTTCAATTTGATGCCCATTTAAGGTTGAACTTAATATTTAATTCAAACATTAATCAAAATATTCAAAGAAGGCCCTATACTGTTCTTAGAGATAAATATTTGAACTTGTTTCATTTCTCATATGTTTTTCTTGAATGGCTGGAACGCAACTTAATAGTTCAAGACATGACACCATGAAATTTTCAAAAGGCGACCAAACGGTGCAAAGAATTCTTATGGACTGTACATGGAAGGACGATTTGATCGTTTTCGTTCTACATCTTACGATAATCATGAATATTCAAAACGAAAATACAATTCCAGAATTAAAAATATCTATAAAAACAAAATGTCGGATAAAACTTGTGGGGCCACCATTGATATTAGCATTCCGGGTGTAAACAAACTTTTTGACTCTGCTTATAATTTTATAGGGAAGCTATTCTGGTTAACTGCTATTCTTATATGCCTGTATCTCCGTTTTCATCAAGTCTATAGCCGAGTCCAACACTTTTACAGTATCCCCGTCTCAATTACAGTAAATATTACACGTCTGAATGTATTTCCTTTCCCTGCAATTATTATTTGCCCATTCTATCCCTTTATCTATAAAGCCAACATCATCAGAGCGAAGAAATATTACGCAGAGCTTCACAACATCTCCTATGGAAACATATCTGATTTGAATGAAAAAGTGAGTCATTTAAAATTACTTGATTTACCGGAAATGAATGTTACAAAACTCTGGGAATTATCCGGAATCGAAGACAGAAATCTTGAAATCTTCAAAGTGGGAAGTAATTCAAATTTTATTTTAATCTTTATTTATCAATAATCAATGCTGAATAACATTTAAATATCTATAAAATCAAACTTCACTTTCTAGTTCAAGTTTAAATATTAAAACATTGTACTGATTATATATTATTTCTAACAACCGTTTTCCACGTGATATCAGGCGATGTTTTTGGATTAGGTTAACAGTGCAGCCTACTTTCTTGAATTGAAATGCATAAATAAATGTTTTCGTCATTTAGAGAAACGGATGAAAAACAGAATTGGCATATAATCTATAATAATGGACGCGCTATCGTTTATTCTTCTTGTATCCGGACAATTGCCCCCTGAACAATTACCCTCTAGGGCAATGCTTCTCGAACACCTTGAGCACGATATATTTACAGTAGCCTAATGAAATATCCCATTGTTCTGCGGATATAAACAGCCCATAAAGTAGCAAATGGTCATTAAACAGTGCAATGCAACGGACATAAGTCAAAATCATATCTATATACACCAGTGGAGCAAACATGGAAGCACACTAGACATCTCAGACTTGCTGACAACTGGGACTTAGTGATCTCATTGGGTCTATACCATAAACGAACCCTGTAATCAGTCCGAACAACTATAACTGTGATTCATGGGACTATGTTATCCTATAGGACAAATAGGATGGCCACACAGAGCGCGGCGCGACTGATGCTATGTTTGCTTCGAAGCATAGGTTCTGCCATCAACCACTGCTTTTGATCCTTTTGACTTGGGGATATTTCGGACACTTGGTGTAACTTGAAGTATGCTGACCATCACAACGAATACATTTAGGGGGGTCTTTACCCTTTACATTAGTACAGTCCCTCGACTTATGGTCACCTGCGCACTTGTTAGATCTAGGCGATTCGGTGCAACCTCGGGAGACGTGCCCAAAACGTAACAGTTGTAACACTGTAAGGGCCTTTTGTTGCCTCTAAATAATTCTACAATAACAGAAAGAGGACCGACACGCTTTAAACTCAAAAAGGACTTATTGTGCACAGTGTTTTTGGAGTATAACCAACTCCAGTGGCATTTCAACGGAACGGTTTGCTTTTTTTAACCTGATTGCCTTTTCTGGGTAATAATTTGCCTTTCTGATGTCATCACAAAAGCCTTCCAGGTCATACGTTGTGTCAACATTTCGGACAACGTATTTCAACAGCTTTTCTTATTTGAGCTGATGATGCTGGATTTTTAGCGCATCGTTACTCTTTACTTCAGACACTAGAATTTTTTGCGTGTCCTCATCAAGACACTTAATTTTAATGGTGTCCTTACGATCGGTGTGGCAGGTAATTTTATCTAAAGACACGTGCTTTGTGATTTCCTCTAGAATTACCTTGATTGGTTTTCCATGGTGACGAATAATAATTGGAGGAATATAAATAGCTCCCTTTCCAAGGGTGACTAAGTGGCGATCAAAGCTGAATGTCAAAAAGTGCAAGGTCATGGTTATCACTCGCAAATGCAAAAACCCTCCAAAGCCCCTCTTCTTATTTGGCAAGAAACTTGAGTGGGTAAAAAGCTATGAATATCTTGGTATCATGAACGACTCCAAACTAAATTGGAACGACCAAGTCCAATACGCGCTCAATAAAGCAAAGAAAGCGAGGTTCAGTTTGATTGCACTTCTGGGGCGAAACAGCGCTCTTGGTGTGGATAACAAACTCTTGATATACAAGGTTGTGATTCGTACTATTTTACTTCATGGAATGCCTGTTTGGGCTTCTATTTGCAAAACTAGGTGGAAGGATCTCCAGACCTTCCAAAATGTTGCTCTCCGGTCAATTGCCCAATTTGACAGAAGAGTTGCCAACAACCACTCTATCAATGAGGATTTGGGGATGACCCACATAGGCACCTTTGTCCAGACACTTAGGAAGAACATACTACCCAAGATGGAGAATCATGAAAACACCCTGGTTTCTTGTATCCTGGACCGCCCACTCGTTGTTAAGTGTCCCCTCAGGTTTCGAAGACCCCGCCATATCCTGCATGTCTGCTTTGATGACGTTAACAAGGCCGTCTTCCCCAACTATTGGGTCTTTTAGTTCCTGCTGATTTTGGGGGACTCTATTCGTCAATCTACAATCTGACTCTCGTCCCTTCTTGGGATTTATTCTCTGGATGACTAAAGAGGTTCATCAGGCTTCTCTCCCAGTTCAGTGTACCTCCTCTGGTTTACTCTTTGGGCGTGCAAAGTGAGCTTGGCTCCTGGACCACTCGCGTCTTTCTTTTCACTACACTGTTCGATTGTCGGGATGACATTGCTTTGGGAAGAACTAAGCTTAGCTTTGTTACCACGTAGGGCCACAGAGACACTATCGTTGATATTGACAGGGATTGAATATTGTCGATCCTAACACCACTTTTGTTCTTCTTATTCCGCGCAATACGCCAATTACCACCATCTATGTCAGCAGAATCATTTTCGTGCCTTCTTTTGACACTAGTTCTTAGTGAGGAGTTTCCTTCGTTGACCGCTTCCAGGCAAGTAGAAACGTTTTCATTATTATGTAAGGGATCAGGATTTACAACTATCATGGCTGAATCTGAAGTACTGGGAGAGCCCATAAACTCCTTGATAATATTGCCAAGGTTAGCAAGGCCATTGGCAGTCTCTAAACTAGCACTTTGAACATCCCTTTTTAAACTATCAATTTTACTACCAAGTTCCTTAGACAGCGCTTCCACCCTTGTTTCTAACTCTAGATATTTATTGTTCAGTTCAGTACGTAATGCCTCAAGTTGTTCGTTAATAATAATGTCAAATGCCAGAAATCTCGGTTCCTTACACTTATCTTTGTAAGCTAGTTCTCAAGGTAACACTTTACCATCAGCATACTTAACAGTACATGAAAAAGATTTTGACGTAGTGCCTGACGTCGCCATGAAGCAGGTGTGGTGTGGGGTTTTGCCGTCCTTAGAAGGACGCACCTACTCCGAACGACACAGTTTAAAAGACTTAAAAAAGTCCTACCGTATTAGTCCTCTTGGAGATTCCATCGATGCACTCACAATAGTAAACCAGGATCAGCGACTTTGCACCCGAGCACTTCAAGATCACAGCCAGAAGTCCAAAAAGAAGCTCTTCTGCGAGCGGTTAACACACATCCACGATGTGAGACACATCCACGATAGAGACACCGAGATAGACAACGATCGACAATCAATAATCGAACAGTGTAGTGAAAAGACACGAGTGGTCCGGGAGCAGAGCTTCCATAGCACACTCGCCCATAACGTAACCAAGGGAATTACACTGAGTTGGAGGAGAATCCTGATGTCCCTCGAGAGTCCTAACTGGTAGGACGAGGAATAAGATTGTTGATTGACGTAGAGATAGCCCTGAGCATCTTCGGCTAAGATATCCAGAAGTCGGGGAAGACGACCTTATTGATATCATCGAAATTAACTTCCACTACGTGAAGGGGTCTTTGTATCCTTATGGGACCCCTAAGGGCTAGTGGGTGGTCCAGTATACTGGCTACCAAGGGATTGTCGTGGGTCTCAATTTTAAGAAGCAATTTCTTAAGGAGCATTTGGACGTAGCTACCAATGTGGTCCATATTGAGGTCTTCATAAATGGAAGAGTTGTTGGCAACTCTCCTATCGAGCTGCACAATGGTCCTGAGGGTTACATTTTTGAAGGTCTGTATTTCCCTTCACCTTGATTTGCAGATAGACGGCCAGGCAGGCATTCCGTGGAGCAAGATGGTGCGGATTACCACCTTGTACAGCAAGAGTTTATTGTCCAATCCAAGGTCATTGTTTCTCTCCAAGAGCGCAATCAGGCTGAACTTTGCCTTTTTAGCCTTGTTGAGGGCATATTGGACATGGTCATTCCAGTTTAGCTTAGAGTCAATCTTTACACCAAGGTACTTGTAGTTCTTCACCCAGTCCAGTTTTTTGTCATATAAGGCCAGGGTCCCTGGAGGATTCTTGCGTTTACGTGTGATGTACATAGCTTTACATTTGTCATGTTGAGCTTTAACTCCATTTGTCGAACCATTTTTCGCACTGTAGCAAAGCCTTTTGTAAGCGACTAATGACGTTTGCGGGATTCCTTGCGCTTGTTGTGATGGCCGCATCATCAGCGAATAGGTACAGTTTGCATTTTGCGAATTCCAGTAGGTCGTGAATGAAGAAATTGAACAGCGCCGGCCCCAGAACTGAACCCTGGGGAACACCCGCGTTGACATCACAGGGATTAGACAAGGTATTTCCAACCCTGACACGGTAGGATCTATGCGACAAAAAGGAGCGAACCAAAACAATCAGTTCATCAGGGAAACCACAATTTATCATTTTAAAGATGAGGCCGTCGTGCCAAACCTGGTTAAAGGCTTTATGGACATCGAGAAAAAAAAATCCACCGTACAACGAGTAATTGAGAGAACTGTTCAAGTCTTCAACCAGCCTCCATACCTGGAGCTGGCAGGAGTGATTCGAACGAAAGCCAAATTGCTCCTTGCGAATTAGATTATTTGATTCACAAAAATCATTGAACCTCTTCAGAATTGTGCGTTCGAAGAGCGGGATTGAGGCCAGGCTTTGGTATAGAGAAGATGACTGAGTTTTTCCAGAAATCTGGGAAGTAACCGTGGTTTCAGCAGTCGTTCAAAATCTTTGTGATAGCGCAGATTACCTTTGGAGGCAAATTCTTAAGAGCACCGTTAGTGATGGCGTCTTGTCCAGGAGCCTTGTTACTCTTAACTTGCTTAATGATGTTCGATACCTCGGCGTTGTCAATGACATGGGGAGACTTTTTTATACGATGGATGAGATCAAACTTAATGCAGCTTTCTTTAACTTGACGTGTGTTCTCGATACCAGCCAGTCTATCTTCAAGGGAGTGGTGAATTGACTCTTAAGTGAGTTTGCGATGAGTTGGGCTTTTTCCTGGGGGCTGCTAAGAAAGTTCCCATCATCCGTAAGCAGAAGAGGTAATCGATGTTCTTCTTATTCTTGTGGGCCCTGACTGTGGACCAGAGGGATTTGTCCTGGACTGACAGACTCTTGATTTTGCTGCACCATCTTTGGATTCGTAGTTTCTTGATCTGTTCGCTGACCTTGCGTGTTAACCTATTGTACTTAGTCTTGAACTGCAGACACCTAGTACGTTGCCACAATCTTCTGAACGAGTTCTTATCACGTATGAGTTGCCTGATGGATGGGGGGAGATCGAGATGGTCGGGTCTCTTCCGGTCAATGTCAGCAGCACTAGCATCACTGGCTGCTTTAATCGATTGAGTGATTTCACTGATATTACTATCAATGTCAACATTGTTGGCAGGATCAGTATATGGGATGTTATACTCTTTAAGCAAATCTCTAAAAAGCTTCCAATCCTGCTTCCGTCTGAGACTGACCCTCAGGTCAAGATTTAAGCCCTCAAAGTTGAGAGCGTCTGGGCGATGATGGGCGATGATGGGCGATGATCGGAGGATAAGTCGTTCACAGTAAAGATATTATATGGTTTGAAAAACCCCTTGAGGATAGCAATGTCAAGTACATCACTAACGGGCGAGTGATCGCAATAGTAGGTGTCGTCAAGAGGACCGATGACTAAGGTATCAGTTTGGTTTAACAAGTAGCCATGGAGAATGGAACCGTTATGATTCATACGTTTAGAATTCTAATGTGGGTGCTTGGTAGTGCCCTGCGATCCCTTAAAGATGGAGGATCGTTCTTTGGGATCGATCTTTGCAAACAATCAATGGTTCCAGCCTAACAATCGATCTTAGATCGATCTTTAAATAAAAAAAATTTGTGCTTTCAAATTCAAGTAGAAAAGCAAAGTTTTATTCAAATACAACACCAAAGATACAATTTTGTCAATTCATCGATAGATAAACAGCTTAGAATCAAACACTGATTTAAATATTTTGGTTAATGCTAGCCCTTTGATTTGTCAAAATATTACCTGCTTTTGAGAAAGTCTCTCACTAGGAACTGAAGTAGCTGGAATCAATAAGAATTGAATTGCAGTTTCATAAGGATTAAAATTTTGTCTGTGCATATGTCTCCATATGTCTAAGGGATCAGCATTAAGTGGTTCTAATTTGTTTTCTAAATATAATTTTAAGTTTCCATTTAATCATAAAGAAGTTGAAGAAAGATTTGAAGTGAGTTTCACATGATGGTCGACTTTTCTGGGAATCCATATGCTATCAGCACATATCTCATCATTATTTTCACAACTACTACTTTCAAATTCTGAGGAAGGCAACTTATTCAACAGTGAATTAACTTGAGATATAGCAGCAGCACAACAGCTATGGCTTCTGAAATCATGCTTCTTAAAACGTGGATCAAGCAATGTTGATACACTATAAAGTAAATTGCTTTCTACATTCTTGAACCTAGTTTGTATATGCTTCAGGGCAGTTAACTTTAACTGCTTGCCTACCTCAGTTGAGGGACTTAGGGACGACAGGCAATCTGACAGTATTCCTAGAAGAGGAATTATTTTGCTAATGGTGGAATGTTTTTCTGCAGACAACTCATTAGTGATTTTAAACACAGGTCGAAAAACAAGTAATGAATCCTCTAAACATTTTAATTCCATTGTTGTTAACATGTCAGGACCATTATCTACATTTTGAAGTGCATGTGTGATACATTCTTTCAAAGACAGAAATCTTTCGGTCATTAGATAGGTTGAGTTCCAGCGTGTGATTACTTCCTGGATTAATTTTAATGGATGGGACCCAGAATTTCTTTTTTTCTGTTCTTCTAAAAGTGCATTGGCAGCTGAATTGCTTCTGTGAAAAAAAGCTACGATATCTTTAAGATTCTGAAAAATGCTGAAAAATTGAGAAACGTCAGTCATTACATCTTTAGCTAATAAGTTCAGTGAATGAGCAAAACATCCTAACTGCTTTCCTGGTCCCAAAAATAATTCAACTGATTTTTTTGCATTAGCTGCATTGTCAGTAACACAACAAATGATTTTTGGCATTCAAGTCACCCGCCATAATGACTAGAATGGGACTGTTTAGTAAATCATCGAGCTTGTGCCTGGGCGAGTTGTACAAGGAGATAAATTTAACTTCCCCTACGTCCACGTCATTTATAATGACTGACACGGCTTCCATTCCCACGAAGCTGGTTGTGGTAGTCTCACGATGGTCGATGCCTTGTTTTACTGTGAGTGCTGCCCCACCAGACGTAGGGCTGGCTGCATTTATAATGGGTCTATCCTTGCGGTAGACAGAATAACCAGGCAGGTCAAAGGTCCGACTCGGCTTGAGATGAGTCTCACACACAAACCCAATATCAATATTCGAACAAGTAAGGAAGTTGTAAAACTCTGCGATTGCGAGAGAGCCCCCTCGCGTTCCCAATAGTGCAACGAAGCTTACCTTGCTTAATTACTCTATACGGGTGTCTATCCATGATTAATTTCTGTTTCGGCTGAGACAAACTGAGGCAAATCTTTGCTCTTTTCCTTGAGAAGATTCGTTAAGTTGCCCACATATTTGTACACTCTGGCCAATTCATTGGGGTCTAGAATTCCATTGCTAGCAGGACTGGAGGCGACAGAAGCAAATGTTCTACCATCCACTGTTTTGGTGCTTTTGAAATTCCTAGCCTGGGGGTACTTTGGGCATTTCGTATAGCTAAATGTGTGTTGATCTTCACAGCGAATACATTTAGGCGGGTCTTTACCTGTTATATTGGTACAGTCCCTTGACTGATGATCGCCTGCGCACTTATTACAACGTGGTGACTCGGTGCAACCCTGAGACACGTGCCCAAAACGAAAACAATTGTAACATTGCAATGGCCTTTTGTTACCCCTAAATAATTCAACTGCTACAGCAAGTGGACCGATACGTTTCAGATTTAGGAAGGACTTAATATGTTCAGTGTTTTGGAGGAGGACTAGAACCATTGGCATCTCGACAGCACCGTTTGCTTTTTTAAGCCTAATTGCTTTGTCCGGGAAGTAGTTGGCACTTCTGAGGTCTTCACAGAAATCTTCGAAGTCGTATGTTTTGTCAAGGTTATGAACAACGTATTTCAGTAGCTTTTCAGACTTTAGTT
>JAHWFO010104555.1:0-11507 GCA_023313115.1 Rhysida immarginata | reverse complement strand
ATGAAGGTCATTGATAAAAAAGACCGAAAGGCCTCTTATATTTTTTTTGTGTTATTTTTGTGATGTTTCTCTTATTATTCTCTTGTTTAAAAATGCTCTAATTTTCTTAAATCCTGGCACTTCAACAATAGGCTGCAAGGAGCAGTTGCGAGCAGGCTTGAGTGAAAAAAAAGGCAGCTCACAGATCGCGCATGAAGGTATAAAGTACACTATCTCTATGACGCCTCTACTTATTGAGTGCGATAAAGTGAACTCTTCCATTTCACCTTAGTGTGAGAATTCTAACCCGAATTTGTGCAGACAGGATCAGTAACCACTTAGCTACTTCCATGCCACCCTTGAAGTCATTTTTTCTAGTGCTGTGCCTGTAGTGAGGAAGTAAACGTAGCTACCACTAAGAGAACTCCTGCAAACTTTGAAGCAGATATTGTGTTCTGGGAGTTATATTCTCTAGCATTAAGGCATTGCTTTCTTTAGTTGCATTTTGTCTCTCATCGCTGAAGATGGCTACTTGGTAGCAGAGATACGTATCTGGTATTTCAAATCTCCTTGTGGATAGAGGTTCCCTCTAATTTGGGTGGGACTATTCAGGAAACCCTGGAGGGCAATTCAGGGCAAAAGATGAGGTATGCTAACATGGCCCTTTTCCATGACAACCCATGCCTGCACACACCAGCAAGCTCATAAGGACTACACAAGTATTTCTAATGGGAGTCGTTGGATCACCCATCCTATAGTCTGGACCTTGCATCCAGTTTTTCCACTCTTTGTAGAGATGAACGTATGGGTGTGGAACAACAATCCCAGGTCAACAATGGGTTGATGAGTGGTATTTAGAAATTGTGACTTCCAGGCAGCTGCTTTCTATGATAAGGATATACAGTAGCCTGTGTCGGATAGATGCATACATTTTTTTCTATCATGATCTTTATCTCAAAAAGTTTTTCTTCACATCGTTAGTACACTTCAACATGTGCACCTTTCATAGCTCTGAGAACATCTAGACAATATTCAATTTCTCACCACATATTTGCCAGCATTTCTACTGTTACCATCAATGTCACATTCGTTATTCTTGCCTTTTGTGTTCACATCAGAAACTGATAATGCCCAATGTGGCACGCGGCACCGTCCTGTTGATAAATTACCTATGGTTGGTACTGGGTGATTTAGTCTCACAAAACTTTTTAATCTCATGAAACCATGATTGTTAATCGGTGATTTAGTCTATGAAACCACAGACCACATTTCTTTTCTCTCTCATAGACACCATTTTCAATATGACCTATGTTAGCGCCACTTGTATTGTTTCAGCTCCTACTATACCAGCAGTTTAGAAACTTTGAGATGGAGACATAGTTATTTATTTATTTTTATTTATTTATTTATTTATTTATTTATTTATTTATTTATTTTTTTGTTATTTATTAATTTTCTTTATCAGGGAAAGACTTTGTCCTCACCCCTGTATATGCACATTTTGCATTTTCCCTTTTTCTGTCTTTTCTTTTACCAGCTTAGTGAGGTTGATTTCTGGATAAACCTTTAAACATTCATTCTTCATATTTATGCATTTCTTATTGTTCACATAAGTTATTCATTAACACATGAACTTCAACATAGTCTGTAAAAGATGCTGTAAGAACCCTTCATTCTGATTAATGCTTTATCCAGTTTAAACATATTCCAACAGCATAAGAAAAGTTAAAGTTGTGGGGATGTCTTTTACAATTCCTAGGATTATTTATAGGAAATCTAAATAGGTGCAATATTCAGTAGGAATATGTTCACTTGATAGATTTGGCTTTATATTGAGTTTAATTAAGGAGAATAATATGACCTTTAATATCAATCAAAATAGAGATCAAATTTGCTGTTGTTTTTTGACTAAAAGATCATTGCTTCAATGAGATTAAGGAGCCCATGTTCCTATAAATGAACATTGGCTGCTTATGCCCTGCAGTAAAAGAATAAATAGTCTAAGAATGAAATGGGGTTTGTGTATAGGAAAGGAATGTTAGGAATCATTTGATTTAGGTGATTTAGTCCTGTGTCTAACTTCTTTTTATGTGCTACCATAGCCTACAATGATGAGGGAAAACTTGTTTATTTGTATCTCCTGCTATTCAAAAGTTGTCTGGGAATTATTTCGTTTTAACGCAAGAGGCGCTGACATTCAGATGTTTGTAGTTTTTGAAGCCTAAGTAGAAAAATGGATTCAGATATTTTTGAGATTACAGAAAAAAGTTTATTTATTATCATAGACAGTGTTCTCCCTAGAAAATGTTATCAGGTGGGTGGACAGATAAAATAACTGGGCAGAAAAAAATTAAAAACAATAAAACATTATGCTGTGTTGTGCAGCTTTTTGTGCATTGAGCCGGGTGGTCACCAAAATCAGCCGGGGCAGCGCACCCCTTCAAAAGGGCCTGGGGAGAACCCTGATAATTTTTTATATTTGGGTTGGGTATTTTGCTACATTTGAACTTTTGTAGCTACATATTTTAATTAATGCACTCGTTGAAACAGAATTGTCATTGCCAGTTAAATACTGGCACTCGGTTATTGCCAATTTATTTTTTATTTGGAGATGAGGTTTAATTCATATTTTTACATTTCATTATGACATTCACTTCAACATAATTTTGAGATGTTGTCGACGAGTATCTCACAGCAACAATTGTTATGTGCATTCACTTTGGGGAAGTTCATTTGGTCCTGATCAGCAAAAAGGAATACAGCAGTATACCATACTTCCAAATTATTGCTTATTCATCTGAATATGGCCCAGACTATTCATCATAAATTGAAAGCAGAAATTCCCCCATCAATGTAGGGATATGCTGAAGTAAATCTCAATTTAGTACTACCTAGCAACAAACTTTAACAATGCATCTTAGATTTTTGCAGAAGCAATGGACATGCTTTTCCTTATTGTAGACTATGATTCTACCTACCTCTCAAGAGAATTATGAGATTGTTTTACAGTACTGAGCTTACCATTCTTCCACAGTGACCGAACCCTTAGAAAAATGTAAATCTATGTAGAGGGGGACTGTACTTCACCTTGATCATATCACTGAATATTTCTCCAATGAAATAATCTTATGTACCAAATTTTGGTCTTTCAACACCTCACCATAAAATTTTTCACACTCCAAGACACAATTTCATCTTAGAACTAACATAACTCTCCAATATCTCAATATTTTATCTGGATTTTTAGTTTGACGACATAATATAAAATATTCTCTCAACATGTGTTTATTCTTAGAAGAGAGAGAATAAATTCTACAATATTATCAAAGTTTTTAAAGTCTAGATGTTTTTCATTCATTTCAGAAAAAAAAAAATACCCATTTATCATATGCAGAGATGTTTTCTTCATTCCATATATCTAACTGCCTCACAGATATAGATTTTATGAAGCTCCACTGGAGTTCAAAAAATAATACTGAATGGAAAAAGACAATCATTAAAATATATTCTATAAAAAAATAATTTACTGTGTATTTACCATTTCCCACTCAAAGTATGCAACATTGAATGTATTCCACGAAATGGTTTGGCTGTACGACATGAATTCATGGAATGTATTTGTGCGTTCAGCAGCTTCCCCTGAAAGGCTTCTGCCAGTACGGCAACCAATTAAAAAAGCTAAAATCAAAAGGAAATATTACCCGTTTTTTTGAGAAAATTTTAAGTTTATTCGTTTTTTCAAAGAATCATAAAATGTCTAAAAGGCTTTTTCAAAAATTGTTTATATAACTTTTAGGTACTTTATACTTTTTAAGCACTTACTTTATATTTTGTATTGCTTGTTCTTTTCTGTTTTTTATTATAATGTATGAAATCCATGATAAGATGCACCTGGCACTTCTGGAGAACAAATCTCAACTGATTGGTTTGGTTTGTTTGGTATTGACGTCCTTTTCAACTGCCATGGTCATTTCAGGACGGCGTTATAGGGGCCACAAATTTTGCCTCTCAAGGGTTCTTTAACGTGCAGCTGGCAAACGACTACACGGGACCAACGGCTTTACTTCCCTTCCGAAGGAAGTGCGTGATCTCAGGATTTTCCCCCTGAAAAAATCCTCATCGTCCTCGGTCGGGGTCGAACCCGCGTCCTCAGGCATCAGAGGCGATCATGCAACCACTGAGGCCGATAATCTCAACTGAATCTTTGTTCATTAACCACTTGGTGTCGCATGTTGTTAAGGTCAATCAGAATTGACCTAATCATGTGACGTTGAACTCATTGATCACGTGGCTGATCACAAAAAAACAGGTTTACACAGTCTAACAGATTTGCCGATTTCTCAAGGCCCTTTTGAATAGACCAAAATGACAGAAGTCCATAGAAGTAGCATCTGGCAACTTCACTGGAATGTTACTGAAGTTGATAGCCCTGTTTCTACAGCCATCCTGTTCATGAAGGAAGCCGTCAATTTTGGGGTGTGGTTTGCATACTTAGAGTGGGAAATTGTATAGTTTTTATTAAAAAACGGGACAAAATTAACTTTGCATTAAAAACCATGGGAAAGTGGTAAATACTAAAATAACAGTACTGGTACGTATGGTCAGCCTTTCCTTATGAGAGCAAAAACACATCTGTACCTGACGTATTTTCATTTGATTCAATATTTCCATCTGAGTGAAATAATTTGGTTGTGAAGCCGCAATTTTATAATTCATAAATTACCGTAATTTTCGGGAGTAACGCCGCGGCGGCTGATACGCCGCACACGCCAAAATTTAACGAAAATGTTAAATCTCCGGGAGTAGCGCCGCGGCGGCCGATACGCCGCACCCCCCCCCCTCACACTCGGTCCGTTTTGTATAATCGCGTTTTATAAGAAATTCAATAAACAAACCAAAATTCAATATTTATAAGATATATTTTATTAGTCGAATCCTTCAAAATCCGATGTTTCCGAATCGGAATGAAATAAAGATAAACGGTCGAAAGTCAAAAGTCGTTGGAGAGAGAAATACTGGGAGATTATGCTCGTTGAGATTGAAACCAAATACTGATTGCCATGAAACCAAAAGCAACCCCTTATATATCGCAACAGGTGTCATACAAGCGGGCGTCGATTATTCTGATTGGTTGACCTCTAGCGGGCGTCGATTATTCTGATTGGTTGACCTCTAGCGGGCGTCGATTATTCTAATTGGTTGCCCTCTATTGACGAACGCGAAAATTAGACCAGTTGATCATTAGCCAAATGGCCTCTCTGGGCATAAAGCCACACTAAAAGCGTGGATTATTTGAAATAATTTATTTCCTGTTGATGACTGATTACACTGCGCGATTTGCGGAAAACATCGATGTTGGATATCATGGATGCGTGAAACCATCGATGTTCAAATACATCTATGTTTCCGCTGTCCTTCGATGAAAACGTCGATAAAAACCACCGATACTATAAATTCGTCGATGATAAGAGTGCTTTATTATCGAGTGAATCACCCGCTGTCGATGGACGATCACGCTCGATCGTTATCGGAGTGAATTTTTAATCATGTGTAGAATCTATCTATCTTCTCTTTTTTTTTGTAAAATCTCTGGTAGTAGCGCCGCGGTGGCTGATACGCCGCACACGCCGAATTTTTAACTTTTCATAACAGAAACGCCGCGGCGTTACTCCCGAAAATTACGGTACATATAATTTCAACTATTGAATCTATAGACCTTCTTAACTGCATTCTGTTCTAGCCTAATTCAGTCACTTCTTCTATCACTTGATTAAATAATTTATACTTTTTTTAAATGATAAGAATGCAAATAACACTGATTTAAGTAGCATAATGTAGGTATTAAAAAGGTAACCTTTTCCAAACAAGATCATATAATTAAGTAGTAAATTATAACTGTATACAGGTTAAGTAATTAAATAATTACAGGCAGATTGATAAATAATAATAGTCCAGGTTTACTACCAATAATGATTATCAGTCTGCTGGTAATTATTTAAGAATATATAATATTTTTTAAATGCATTGCTTCAGTTATTCAATAAAATCCAAAATAAAAAAAACAAAATAAACAAATAAATAAAAAAGCTTTACAGTTTAAAAACTATGAAATACTGAATATAGTTAAACCAATTCATGTGAGATTGTTTTAATTATTCTTTTTAAAACCTTAAATTCAATAGGTTGCAGCCCAAATGAATTTCGCTGTTCTGATGGAACTTGTATTGATAACAGGCGTAAATGTGATAACTATCCTGATTGCCCCGATTATTCTGATGAACGTGATTGTAGACGTACGTGGAGTTTTTTTTTATTATTTGAGTATATAACTTTTATATTTTTTTATTATTTATTTTATTTTTTTAATACAATTTATGCTGATGAAAGCCCATTAGCTCTTTCAAAAAGCTTCATAAATGAGATAAAAAATGAATAAATTATACAAGTGCAAATAAAATCAAAATTATTTAAAAGATTTGCTTACTGATAATCATGAAGGTTTTTTATATAAATGATGATAATGCACTTCAGCTATCTAGGTATTTTCACTTGTGGGCCATTCTATGTTAAATGGAACACCTAAAAAATACTACATTTTTATAAAAGGTTCAAACTTTTTTTATACATTCCCTACATCAAAGTAAGTAACCCTACAGTGTTAATTTTCATCTAACATAATTTCTTACAAAAATATTCGCAGTCAAATTTACAGAAATTAGCCAGTTAAGGTGTTCTATAAACGTATGTCTTTCTGAAACTGTACATCGTACAGATTTCATTCATAGCTCATTTTAAAGCTTAAAATGTGTGTTTTTAAGCTACAGGGTGGATCAAAAAAATAAGTGTGCTATGAATGGGTGAGAAATAACAGTTGAATAAACCTATTATTGCAAAACCTTTTTTCCTGGGACTTAGAAATTTTCAGTGGTGATTTATTCTGTACAGCTGTTTTAATATACAGGGTCTTTATAATTAAAGTTCCATTTTGACATGGCCATAAAAAAAACAAAACTACTGGACCAAAAGTTATAATACTTTACAAGAGGGCATGGAAAGTTCATACCCACCAAAAAAAAAATAGTTCAAAAGGTCACCACCAGAATGGAATGGTGCTCTATGCAATATTCGTATACGAAATTAGACATGAAGACACAGTTAACAAGTCTTTAATCGTTACTAAAATTAGTTACATGTTAAATGTGGCCTCCACCATTTACTGAAAGCAGGTTACATCGGATTACTGTGTCTAATTTCGTATACGAATATTGCATAGAGCGCCATTCCATGCTGGTGGTGACCTTTTGAACTAATTTTTTTTTTTTTTGGTGGGTATGAACTTCCCATGCCCTCTTGTATAATTTTATCAAGTATTATAGCTTTTGGCCCAGTAGTTTTTTTTATGGCCATGTCAAAATGGAACTTTAATTACGAAGACCCTGTATATGTATTTTCCTATCATTAATATCCAGACACCTCCCCTTAAACCGTGAAACAAGTCCTGTGCATCAAAACATTCTGCCATTCATGCTGGACTTTTTGCAGACAATTGCAAAAGTGGGAATTGCCATGCTCAGCATGAATGATAGTGCAGTACGGTGACACAGGAGGAAGTATCCAAGTCACCCTGGGAATTCCCTATAAAAATGGATCTTGAAAGAGGTGCAGACTGCTGAAACATGCCTGGCCAAATCAACAGAATGGAACCTTAGAGATTATATTGTCTTTGCAGTTTGGTGCAATCAGTCTTGTAATAAGGAGCTGCTTTTCGTGAATTTGCTTGGACCCATTAGTCGTTATTGACAAAACCATGAAGAGTGATGGTTTTAATAGCAGGACATTCTGACAATTATGCACTTCTAACATTATGGCAGTATTTTTATGAGAGTCTTACATGCAACAGGATGACCGTGCCATACTGTTCAAAGAGATTGAGGTCTTACAAGATCAACTGGTTTCAGTTTTGTTTCCCACCTTCAACTTTAAGAGATGTGATTAGCTTTTAAATAGTAAACAGTGATCATTGGCTATTTAAAAGCTGATCATCATTTGTTATGTAATCTGTTGAAAGTGTGCATCAAAACTGCTCACAGAACAGGCCAAACTGGTAGCTTCATTAAAGACTGTATGGAGAAATATCACTTCGAGATTAGCAGGATCTAGTGGCGAGCGTGCTATTAAGATTGAACCTACCATAAAGGTTAAAGGTTTCCGCACAAGACAATAAATGAAATAGTGTTTTAATACAGGTGTCTGGATATTAAGGTAGGGAGTGTATATAAAACCCATTCAATTGGTGAGAGTATAAATGTGATGGTTGATTTACTTAAAATTAAACTCCAAATCCAGTGTTTGTCTGATTTAAGAAACACTTACATATAGTAAATTAAAAGATGCAATTTGGCGACTATGGGGAGGGGGAAGGCTTTTAAATTAAGCACATATTAAAAATAGAAGAATCTTCAAATATTTCATTGGTTTTTAATGATTTGAATGAGTCATTGAACCTATTATAAAACCCATGGCAGGCATTTAGTCATTATAGGCTAAATATAAAAATATTTTTACAATTCGATTCTAGAAATCAGTTTGGAAGTAGAATGAGAAGGGCTTCTGGTTTCTTTTTACTACTACTATTATTATTATTATTATTATTATTATTTATATTTTTTTTTCCCTCCAAAAGTTTTAATTTTCAGGAATTTTTATTTTACTTTTTCATACCAGAATGTTCTGCTAATGAGTTCCGGTGTAATGATGGAGCATGTATTCCCCTCTCTGCCAAATGCAATAATCAGCGAGATTGTCAAGATGGTGGGGATGAAAATGATTGCAGACAAGGTAGCTATAGTTTCTACATTATGATTTTAAGATGTACTTAGTTGTCTTGAAATTGCAGTATCCTCCAGAAGCTGACTGATATGCAGTAGACTGAGGGGGGGGGGGGCGGAAGAGGTCAAGCGTTACAGATTTACGTGTAAATACTATTTACTTAGAGATTTACATATACATGCTAACCCTGAGCAGTTCATTGAAATGTAACTCCACCATGCATGTAGTTGCAAATATGGTGGTATATACATAGAGTTTGATACTGTATGATCACAATATATCTTCCTTCGGGATGTCTCAGCATGCCTAGTTAACCTCTTCATGCATAACACAGCATTCGCCATAAATGATAACTAATCAAGTCCTTAACCTAATTGGCAGGAAATCATCATTCAAAAAGGGAAAAACTCCAAATCCACAAGAAATAAAATTGAAATACCAGATATGTATTTTGGGAATCGGGTACTAATCTTCAGTGGAAAGACAAAAGTGAAAAGAAAATAGAAAGATGAAGAGGTTAGGTTAGGTCAAATTTGAAAGGTCAAATTATTAAATTCACATCTGGAAATGCTTAGATATTATTCTGCCAACTGATAAAAAAGGGAGAAGTTTGAAATCTTCAGTGACACATCTTACAGGCAATAGTGTGATCACTTGCCACTGTACCTTCAAATAGCCAATTCTGCCAGCATCTGTGCATTCTGAAATTATCAATTTATATGCTAAGTTACACACTAGCATAGGCCATCCCATTTTCCTGCTTTTAAAGTTGCTGAGCTTTTTAAGCTGGGCTATTATTTTCAGTAGTTTAGCTATCAAATGCCTGTCACTTTGAGAAAATATCTTATGAATTTTTTACAGCTTATATTTAATGTCACTATCCTTCATGTTTATGTCAAGTGAATCTTTTGCATTATTGGTCTACTATATTATTTCTTGCTTAATTTGGTACAAACATTTGCCCATTGATTTGCATGTTTTGTGGATGCTGGATTTCATTTCCATTGTCAGAGTGTGTATGTTGCAAGACAATTGTATTTCCATAATAAAGTTTGGTCATCAAAAAATTAATTAGAAGATTCTAGAATCATCATATTCCTGCTGTATATCGTATTAAATTTTCTTCCAACTCAGTTCGTTAATAAAATTTCCTTTTATACAAATAAAAAAATATTCTTAGACTTTCTGTTACTTAGTTTGATTTTAGTGTCTTTATAAAACAATTATTAAAATTTTATTTCAATTTTTTAACATTCTTTTAACTTAAAGAAAGGTTAACCTGTAAAACTTGCATTATTCATGTCCATATTGTATTATCAAAATGTAATTTTCACTTTAGTAAACCATAGTGAATATAATCTTAATTACATTGCTCATGAAAAATTGCTATTTGCCTAAAAATAAACAAATTACATTTGTGAATTAAGAATGATAAATAAGAGAAAGTGTCACATAAAAAATATTTTTAAGGGTTGAAATGTTGTTTAAAGCCCATTTTATGTGATAGTTCAGGGTTCTCCCTAGGCCCTTTTGAAGGGGTGCACCGCTCGGCTGATTTTGGTGACCGTCCGTACCTCTGTGTTTATTTGTTTTTAATTGCTGTCTGCCCACTTATTTTATCTTTCCACCCATCTGATAAAATTTTCTGGGGAGAACACTGTAGTTAGAGAATTTAGGTAGATTTGGAGTTGGAACATTTTACCTCATAATGGGTGAATAAAAATCCAAAGAATTTTTTTATAAATCTCTAGAACAAAACATCTCATTATTTTTATTTCTCATGCAAGGTTTACCTGTATGTGCATACATGTGTGCTGATGGTTATAGTAAAATTTTTGTGCACCAATAAATAAAGCTATCCAGTTAACAAATTAAATTTAATTTTTAATCATGCCTGATCGAAGTGAACAAATGAATAATTCTATATTACATAATTAGTAGTAAATTATAATAAATGATTTTACTTATATAAAGGAAAATAATTACATATGAGGTAATGGTGAAAGTAATAAGCAAATATTAGGGCATTTTGAGAAACTCAGACAATTTTCTGACTTGCATCTTGCATCTGAGCTGATCTGAGTAGAAGTCCCAAATGCAAAAACTGACTGAACTTAAGATAGCAGTGTCGTCAACCTGTAAAATAGATGATTAGATGGTTCATTGAGCAACCCAAATCATGTATACTGGTGCAACAAGACTTATTTGAAAATAAACATTGAGATTAGTAATAAAATTGTCAGTGCCCGAGCCCTTTGAAATGGTGTGAACGACAGTAAGCTACTGTTACTATTAGTAGCTGTTGCCATTCTTGAGAGCGATGAAATGATATACTTTTATCACTATCAGAAAAAAAATATCACTTTCCTATAGTAGGAGGGAATAAGTTTTTATTACTATCGATTTATTAAAAATAAAACATGATTTTATTGCTTTCGCTTTCCTGTAGTAGGGGAAGGGGGATGACAAATTTTCGTAGCAAAATAACCGCATAATTATTAATTTATAATTGAATATAAATACAGTTTATCTCTTAATTCATTGGTTAAAACAGCATTTAATGTATTAACGTATTTGAAATTTTATTCGAATAAAAATTTTAAAAATGTTAGTAAAATAATTCATTATTGATGTAAGGAGGTTAAATATTAATTAAATTTGAAATGAATTTATCTCCTTATAATGGGTAAAAAATTGTG
>JAHWFO010104534.1:1031-12844 GCA_023313115.1 Rhysida immarginata | reverse complement strand
TAATACCCCCTTTAAGTATTTTACATTCGATGTAAATCACCCTGTATGGTACTTCTTATCTATTATAATTCAGCAAACTGACTTCACATATATACGAGGACTTGGAGCTGCTGATATTCTAATAAGAACTCTCGATTTGTCATCTTCGCCAAGCAAATAAACTTGATTTGGACTAGGTCATGATCTAGCTTCTAAATTACAGATTATTGCTGTTCAAAACTGTCCGTCAATGTGATTTGCATGTTTATTGTATTATAGTGGAGCCTCATATATTAGACACCTTTTTAAATCGGATGTTTTTTTCAGTCCCAAAAAAAGAATAACATATTCTTAATAATTTTTACTCATTTAACAGGACACCTTGCTTTTCCGGCCAATGGATAGGGAAAGCACACCCAACATGCCATTTTAATCTCTATTAAAAAGAAAATAAATACAGTAGAGTCCGCTTACAAGAGTCGCCTCAGGAACAGAGAAATTTGTTCTTATATCCGGACTGCTCTTACAACTGGACCACACATAAACAATAAAATAGACACTTGAATTTTTAAGATCGTTTATTAAGATATTTTATCTGACAATTTCGCACAAACAGAAATGAAGAATTGAAGAAATCTGTTATTTTAGTTTGTGAAAAATTAAAATATATACCGGACGCTTTCAATAAATCAACCAATATCGCAGAAGCGGTCGCTGATGTGCCATCACTTAATTCGTGAAGCATTTTAGGCATAATCTTCGTTCGGAAGTGCGCCTTTATTGTTCGGTTGATGCCTTGGTCCAATGATTGTAATGTGCTTTAAGGCGCTCTAATCAACTGTACGATGCTCAAAATCATCACATCCCAGGGAATCTACGTAAACAACCAAAGTAACTATATCTCTTAATCCAAAAGAGAATTGAAATAAATGACTTGTAAATCTTTATTTGATTTTGTCTTCAGTGCCTCAAGGACTTCCAGTTTCTTTTTCCATAGATAAGGCGTTACTTGTTTTAGATGCCATTCTCTACAATTCGACTTGAAGAACTTTAATCAACATCGACAATCGAACAGTGAAGTGTACATTTGTTCAGGTGGGAAGTCTCATTATTTTTTTGTATCAACATCGACAGTCTATTGCGCTTTTATAGCTACAGTATATTCATTCTACGGACTGTAGTGACTAATTGCAGAACTGATTGCAGCAACCAATCATGGAGCTGTTCATAGACAAAGCTCTTATATGAGGACTAATAGAGATATTGATTAAAAAATGACACTCTTATAAGCGGATTACTCTTTTATCCAGACCTCTTATATCCGGACTACCTTAGTATAGAAAATAGAGGGGGGAAATTCAGGAACATGAGAAATTGCTCTTAAATTCGGACTACTCTTTTATCCGGTTCTCTTATAAGTGGACTCTACTGTATAAGCCAATGGGCACTGCTGTGCAAAATTCACCTCGTATTGATCGGTCAGTAATACGTAGTACTGCAAGCATCTGAATGTGTAAAGTGATAAGGTAGATGATAAGGTAGGAGTTTTTGTTTCTTAGTTGCAGTATCATGAAGAGAAAAACGTGTCTGTCACTGAAGGAGCACGTGGAATTAATTAAATTTGCTGGAAAAAAAAAAAACAATGAAAGGAGTTTGTGCTTTGGCTGAGGATTTTGGAATCGGCAAAACTGCTGTATAAACACTATACTCTATCTAACAAAAGTTTGAATGGGCATGTCCAATTGAATTTCCAATTTCAATTGTTAGACATTGTTAATTTTATTTTGCAACAATGCCTAAACAATTGAAAGCTGAAATTTAACTGGACACACCCTGTCAAACTTTCGTCGGACAGAGTATAGAGAGGGTGATGCATCTTGAAGAAAGTTTAGCAACTTACAAAGTGGATCTTATAAAGCAATTTAAAATTACAGACTTGTTAAATACATAAATGAAAAAGATGCCTTATAGTTGATATTGTATATACACATGTAAAGTAAATAATGAAATCAGTAAAGCAAATCAATAAATCTTTGTTTGTTACAACTGTCCTGCGATAAACATTTGTGTCACAAAAATGCCAATTTCATTTAATAGGACACCTTACTTAACAGGACAATTAGGTTCGGTCCCGGAGGTGTCTGTAGAAGTGAGGTTCCACTGTATTAGCATGCATTTACAAGAAGCGTAGCAACATGCCTTCTACCTCCTTCTACAGAGTTGAGGGAAAGGGAACACTCGTGCATAATACAAACCAAAAATCTAAAAGATATAGCAAACAAGTATGCTACATGCTGATTTGTTATTTTAAAAGACAATTTGGGGAAGAAATCAGTCAATGAAAACATGATTTTTCTTTTTGTTTGGTACTTACTTTAAAAAGGTAATTACTCTGAAAATTATGTAAGAAAGATAAAACTGCTTTAATGGTTTAAAAGAATTTCATAAGTTTAATTACTTATTATTAAGTAAATAAATAAATTTAACCATCTCACAAAGTTAGTCTCAAAATAAATAAAAAAAGAAGCATTATGCAAAGTCAGACTTGATTCACCCCTACTCCTCTGTAAAGCTGAATAATGCTGCCCAAACTCCCCATCCCTCTTAATTATATAATTTATGGATAACCCCAAAAGAAGTTTTAATGGGATGTACACGAATCAATTGGACAAGAACGTGGATATGGTACATATAGTATAAAATAGAACACTTATCAGAAGCTATGGAGATTTATTAAAATATAATCATAAATTATGACTTTTAAAGGCATATACTCATGTGATCAGGAAGCTACTGGCAAACTCATCAACAAGCAGAACTAAAATCATCTTTCAGTTATTCCATTGGCTGGATGTATCAATTATCTTCTATTGTTTATATTTCAGGATACACCTTTGTCTAATGTGTCCAGTTTAATGATAATGTTAAATGTTAAAAAGGGAATATCCACACTTACAGGATGTTGTCCAATCAAATGTGTAACTAGAAATCCTCCATGTGATCCTCCAAATGCCACTACCTTTTCACGATCAAAACCCTTCTCTTGAATCAGGAAATTCAATGTTTGCTGTAAAAGAAAGTAATAGTAAACGTAATGAATGCAATAAAGTTTAATTTTTTTTTCTCTATTGCTTTAAACAAAAAGAATAAGTTTTATCAACTTCCTTACAATACAGTCAGCAACATCCTGAGTACCAATATTGCCTAGAAGAGAGTATACATTGTTTTCTCCAAAGCCAACTGAACCACGGTAATTTACTAGGAAAGATAATGAAAATGTAAAGTCATTTTTTATAATTTATTATTAAAAATAGAATGAGTCTCTTCTGATTCACATACCTAAAGCCAAGGCAAATCCTATACGAACAAATGCTGCCACAAGGAGTGTATATTCAGAAACAAAGCAACTGTGGGGACCTCCTTCAACAAGATCAAACAATTCAATTCTTTTAATAAGATGATAAAAACGTGTGAATTTTATGCTAAATGTTTGCTCATGATAAAAAAAAATGAGAGAAATAAAAATTTAGTGAATTTCCTTTTTACTTTTTCTGGACTCTTTGTACATACAGCAATAATAAAATGAGTCTGTCTATGAACACTATTACATTATTGTAATACTGAAATTAAACAACATTAAAAGATTTATCCTATTAGGCATGAGAATAGGCAAAAAGTGAGGAATTGGGATTATTATTAAAGGCCAAGAATGTTACTGAAACTCTAACGAGGCATTCATCTTAATTTAAGGATTTAAGAAGATAGTATAACAGAATGAAATGAAAATGCCAAACAGTCAGTTTTGAGAATTTGAGTCCTACTTCCAACCCATAAATTGCGACTCTAGGTATGTGAGAAGCAAATAAAAGAAAAGGCAGGTATGATCATTTAGATTGCATCATTGTCCTTCGCTAAGTTACAATTCCAGGAGTAAGATGGGAAGGCGAAGAAGGATTTTTTCCTGAACGATAATAACGGGAAAACTAAACAGATAAAAAGGAAAATGAAAACTACAGAGTAACATAAAAGTGGAAAGCTGCAGATCTGCCGAAGCTTTTCATTCCTGGGCATATACAGAGTCCACAACTGGATGGGACAAATTCATGTCACCTGCATATTTTGACAAAAGCAGCAATATCACATCCAAAGATATTAATATTGTGGTGAATGGGTTGTGATTATATCAAGAATGATGATACTTAGTCAGGGTATAGGTTTGGATAGGATAAAGATTTAATGAAAACAAAGAAATAAAACTACATTACAACTATTACTGCTACGATATCAAACATGTCAAAGGCAATCATAACAAATTCAACATTTATAGGTAAATACAAGATTGCAATATAACTTGGGCTCGGGATTGATACTACAGTTACTAACAAGCAAAAAGCCCCCAACTACTACAAGGCACTGTTTTTACATATTCATAATTCTTATTTAAGACTCAAAAAACTGGACCCAAGGAAATTAAATAAGAAGGTAGTTACTAGTAATCAAGTGCTAAAGGATAATAAACAAGGAAACAAATGCATATTCAAAAAAATTTGGCTGCATTTTACCTTTACCATGCTGGGTCTCTCTTAGCCTCGTCCCATCTCTTGCTCTGCTGTGGAGTCCTATGCCCAAGGAAGCCTGATTCTGGAATGATTTTTCGAATCTCACGCTCCCCCTTTTATATCAGGGGCCAATCCCGCAGTGAATCATGGGATCGCCTCTGGTGGCAAAGCTAGAAACACTCATAACACTTCCGGTAGTTACAGCGAGCGTGACAGGATATTAATCAGCGAAGCCAAGATTACCCAACATGCCAAGCGCAAAAGCAAAATCGAACAGGGCTAGAAACAACAAAGAAACTTATAATAAAATGCTATTCTCTACGTATAACACTTAAACAACAGTTTCCATAAAAGCTAGAGTTCATTCACAGTCACTAATTACTGATCCAATGAGGATTTTCACAGGTGTAGTCTCCAAACGGTTAAAGCAGCATCGCGTCGGGCATTAGGCCTAACGGCCGCATGGTGCATTCTTCGAAGTCGCTGCTGTGGCTTCGTGTAAGTTCGCAAATCCTCAGACGTAAAATTGACACCAGTGGAATAGGAAAGTGCCATGTAACCCTTTTAAAAGGAGGGTTACTGTAACCTTTAAACTCAAATTAACTTACTATGTCACACTACTTCCCCCTCGGAGGGAATTTCCCTTCAGTGCCCTTCACTGTGCAGATGTCTGTAGTCCACTCTTGGTCTCCTTCTCAGGAAGTATGGGTCCTCCTCTTTCTGAGGTCTTGGTCGATGTCGGCCTCAGGAAGCATCTCTCACTCATCCAAAGCAGGGTCCTGGTGAGGTTCTGATGGCACAACCAGACACTCTTCTTGCTCATCCAAGGCGGGTTCAGGCTGAGGTTCTACAGGCACAATGTGGTCGGATGCATCTCTCACCCATCCCAGTGTCTGTCCTCTCAAAATCTTCATGGGCTCTTCTTCGTCCTCCTCCAGGTCCGATTCCTCAGGATTCCATGGTCGAGCTTGTCTCGTCTTCTTCTGGGACAGGTTCTTGGTCCAAGACCCATAGCAAGGCTTCAGCCCATCTATACGCACAATCTGCATTTCCTTTCTCCTGACACCTTCAACTTCATAACTTACCTTGGATAAAATTTTACTTATATGAAAGGGTCCCAAGAACCTATGCCCCAGTTTGTTTTTCCTACCCCCTTTGCGGAGCATCCAAACCCTTTCACCCAGAAAGCATGATTGCAAGCTCTTTCTCTTGTTAGACTGGCTCAACTTCTGAGCCTTTTCCCTAGTTTTCATTAGTCTCTGGACCAGATCAGAGCGGTAATCAGGAATAGACATACTATGATTGATTCCCTCATCCCAGGACAGAGGAGTTCTAGGATCAAATCCATATAGTAAAAAGGCTGGTGCCTCATCAGTGAGGGTTAGTTCGGATAGTGAATAAGGCCTCTTCAAGCCTCTCATCCCAGTTCCATGGATCGTCATCGCAGAGTTCTCAGCATCTCTGTGATGGACTGGTTGAGCTGCTCCACCAATCCATTAGAATTCGGCCTGTATGCAGTTGTGTGGTGCAAATCAATATTAAGATCCTTACAAAGAACTTTCAACAATTCTGAGTTGAAATTGACCCCCCTGTCTGAGATTAATTCATGTGGTATCCCATACCTGCAAACAATGTGTTTTAATATCGCCTTCGCAACAGTGAGGGCGGACTGGTCAGGGAGTGCACATGCCTCCAGAAACCTGGAGAACACATCCACACACACTAATATATGCTTATTACCGTTCAGGCTCTCTGGTAATGGCCTGATCAGATCTACTGCCACCTTTTGGAACGGGAAAGAGCCACAGAGTCCTTCCTGAAATGGAGCCTTCCCTTTAACCAATTTACACTGCTGACATACCCTACATTTCTTTATAAATTCCTTAACCTCTCTATCCATGTTGGGCCAACAATACCATGTTCTAAGTGAGTTGAGGGTCCTTCCTACCCCTTGATGCCCTGCTAGGCTACCTGAATGAGCTCTCTCAATCAATTCGCTATAACACACAGTTTACACTTATTACCTGCCCCTTTCCTCACGAGCATCTTATCCTGGATCAAGAAGCCCTTCTCTTTCCTTTTTCTTTTGACAAGGGGTGACATGAACGGGTCACTATGTTGGGACTCAACGATCTTGTTGATCAAAGACTCGTTGGTTAATTGAATCACAGCTGTAACCTCCTTAGCCGGCAGTCTAGACAATAGATCGGCAATGCCATTATTTTCTCCCTTTACATGCTCAACCCTAAGATTATATTCTTCGAGTTCCAGAGACCACCTAAGTAGTCTCTGGTTTGAGTGTTTGAGTTCTTAATGAAGACCTAGGGTTTGCGATCACTTCTTACAACCACAGGGAATCCCAGTACTATATGGCGGAACTGGCGTAAGCCCATCAGGATGGCTAATGCCTCCTTTTCAATGGTGCTGTAATTGGGCTTTGTTTAGCTTATAGCTATAGAATGCAATGGGCCTAAGGCAACCATCCCTGACTTGGTGAATTGCTGTCCCAGTGGCTCCAATGGAGGCATCAGTGAAAAGGACAAACTCTTGTTCGTAATCCAGAGGCACCAAGTTTGGCTGACTACTTAGAGCTGCTTTTATCTCATCAAAGGCCATCTGACATTCCTTTGACCTTTAAATTTTGCTCCCTTTTTAGTTAAATCAGTAATTGGCAGCAGAGTGTTTGACAATTTGTCTATGAAGGGTCGGTAAAAATTAACGGCCCCTAATAATGACCTCACCTCCTTAATGTTGGTAGGGGGTGGAATTAGTTCTGTATGTTGCATGTTCCCAGGATCTGGGCGAATTCCCTCTGCTGAAATAATATGCCCAAGGTATTTAACTTCCGGCACACAGAAAGAACACTTAGATCTCTTCATTATTAGATTCTTTTCCTTAAAAATGTTCAAAACCCACTCCAGCAAGACCATGTGCTGCTCAAATGTTTCTGAATATACAAGAATATCATCTTGAAACATAAAAACTCCTCGTCCTAAGTACTCACAGTGAAGGTCCGACATAAATCCCTGAAAGGCAGACGCTGAATTCTTTCCACCCTGAGGCAACCTAGACAGCTGAAATTTACCCCAAGGGGTCTGAAAAGCATAGCACTCTTTCAAATGCTCCGCTAGGGGAATCTGGAAATACCCAGAGTTGAGATCCAATACAGAAAAATACTTATGTCCATTGAGGCTCTGAAAAATCTCGTGGCGTTTTGGTATAGGGAAATCTAGTGCTTGAGTGATAACATTAATTTTTCTCAAATCAAGTGTCATGCGTATATCCACGTTTTCCTTTTGAACAATGAATACCGGAGAGTTCCACCTGGACTTGCTAGGCTCGATGATACATGCCTCTCGGTACTGATCAATGCGTTTTTTAAATGATGACAAACACTTATGGGGTAGCGGATACTGCCTAACAAAGACATGGTTCTTCTTTTTAATTTTGAAATCAATAACTACGTCCTTAACTCCACTGAGGATCTCACCCTCCTCTCCAAAGCTATCAGTGAAGTCACCACTGAGATCATTAAGCCTACCTCTTTGATCCACAGTCAAGACGCTTTCGTGTCTGATATCCACTTGTACCTCATTACATTCAATTACTACGCTTTTGATTAGATCAGTACCCAAGATTGCCTGATATTCTCTCCCCCTCAAGTCCATGCAGATAAATTTTCGATAACCTGAAATACCCTCATCAGAACAAATATTAGCCGATACAGCATGGTTTGCACTCTGAACATGCCCACCAATTCCCTTTATTAGGAGGGCTACCTCCTCCCAGCTGACTTTGTCACTGATCCTATCTGCAATCTTGTTCAGAGGGGGAAGCAATAAATAGAACAGAATTTAAGAGGTGATACATAAAAGAACCTCAAACATTAGAATAGACGTGGCTTGTTTAAAAAAATTTTATTTTTGGTTTAAGAAGGAGATAATTATTTATGAGATACAAAAATTCTGTACAAAAGAATATTCTATACAATATGATTCAATTGAGGAATTGGCATTGTGATTTCCATTACAAAAGAAAATATTTCTCAAAATAAATAATAAAAATATTTAAATGTACGTTAATACAGCAAAGTACTGTAATGAGAAATATCAATCGCTACATTGTGCGAATTGAGTTTAAATATCTAAATATTCATTGAGACAGACTAATTCATCGATAAGGAATAAGAAAGAAATTTCAAATTCCATTTATGTCTAAAGGAAGACTATGGAGTAATAGTTAATTATTAACAAAAAACTGAAATATGCAGCATGGCGTTCTTTATACGCGTTATTGTTGAAATAGTATCAAAAGAAATTTCATTATTACCTTACGAGTAAACCAGCAAAAAATGCTGCTCGATAGAGAATCATGGATGCTGCAAGAAAGTGAGAATTTCACCTGTTTGAGTCAATGGTAACGAACTAAACATCGAGTGGCAGGGTAGGAGCAGTTTACAAGTCATTGGAATGAAATGAAAGTTGAACGCCATGGCTGCGATAGAAAAAAGCATGGAGGACCAGGAGGGAATAGAACTGGTCAAGCCAGAAGCTGGAAGTGGTCTATCTGAGTGAAAAAAAAAACAGTAATTACGAAAAGAACACTAACAATAGTGCGACACAACATCCTCGTGGTCACGAAAATTATTCGCGAGTGACAACTACAGCAGACAGCAATTATCACATGGAGATTTTTATTAACATTCATTTAAACAATACAAACTCAACCATTACTGTCTGCAAATTAGAATAAAACTAATTATAAAACTACATGCACAAAGATATGGCATTAAAAAGCCATATCTGTTTAGTTAATTTAGAAGTACTTTTATGACAGAGCTAATAAAAAGGGGGGGGGATGATTACTGTATTGAGACAAATACATAAGGAACAGAAGCAACAGAATGCAATATTAATTAAAGTATTTTTAGAATAGTATTGTTTATTATAAGTTAATATATTAAGAAAATTTTGTTATTGAGAATCATGACAAGGTAGGCCTAAATTCATAACATGTGCGTAAACTTAAAATTAGAATAAGATCTGGGAGACAAGGCTTTGCTGATAAGAGAAGGGGAGGGGAGATTAGTCATAGAGATAAGGAGGGAACAGGAGCAGGAAACTTGAAAGGGGAAGAATGGTAGTACGTAACAGAAAAACCCAGAACGCAGTGTGTGAAAGAAAAATTATTATGGGAAATAGCAAAAAAATGAATTATTACGGATGCAGTCAGCGAGACGAACAGTCAGAAATCTGTTGAATCCAGTGTAGTGTGCCTTGTATTTCTTCTTCGTTCGATAAATACCTAGAGATGTATTAAACCCAGTCTTGGCAGTAAGCCGGTGTAAGGGGCATCGTCGGCGACCAGCTAGGCAGCCAGAGGTGAAGCAAGCACCTTGAAGACGGCGGCAAATGTGACTTGACGCAACACAACCAAATACCAGTGGCTTTTCAGCGGGGTAGGACGGCACGAGGAGTCTTGTGGCGACGAAGCAAGGCGGGTCCCCTAGTCCTAAACTGGAAGCGCAGCACGTGGTGGTCAGCCAGGTCAACGTAGTTTTGGACGCAACCAGGATCGATGGAAAAGCTCAAACCAGTGGCGGCTAAGGGTGAAACCGGGAAGGCTCCAGGTGCAACGAGATTTAAAGGTAGCGATGTTCGGCAGAGTTTCATCGATTCAGATAAGTACTTTCTTGGGGGAAGAGGAGCAATACCCTTCCCTCTCTTATTTTAGAATGGTTACAACCTCACACCTCCCCTACGAAATGGTCATCTCTCGGAGTGTTATCAAAACCCCCAGGCATAAAACCCACCGGTAAAAAAACCCCAGGCACAAAACCCACAGCCTTAAAGTGCAAGGGAGGGAAAAAAACCCAGATACAAAACCCCCAGAGTAAAAGCACTTATGAAAAAATTTTATTTCCAAGGTACAAAACAAAGGGAGATCAGAGAGATTGCAACAACTACTGAGGCATCTCTTTGCTCAGCATTCCTGGGAAAGTGTACGCTAAGTGTCTGGAGAAGAGAAGTCGGGAAATAGTCGACTCCAAACTGTCGGGGGAGCAGTGAGGTTTCCGACCTGGCCGAAGCACGACGGATCACATCTTTGCTCTAAGGCAAATCGTTGAGAAATCCTGGGAGTATGCAAAAGAGGTCTACACTTGCTTTGTGGACCTCGAAAAAGCATATGACAGAGTTCCTCGGGAGAAGCTCTGGCAAGTGTTGCAAGAGTATGGAGTGGATGGGCAATTACTGGTTGCTATCATGTCTCTGTACGAAAGCTCTGAGATGTGTGTCCGGATAAATGGCATTAAGTCAAGACCGTTCACCGTGGGTGTTGGACTCCGCCAAGGGTGCTTACTGTCGCCCCTCTTGTTCATTATCTTTATGGACTGGATAGACAGGGGCAGCCGAGGCGATGAGCGTGTTTGTGCGGGCGACTGCCTGGTGGAGAGGTTGCTCTTTTGCTGACGACCTTGTTCTCCTTCGGTCTTCTCGCACGAACTTTCAGCATGCACTAGACCGGTTTGCAGCCAAATGTGAAGAAGCTGGGATGAAGATCAGTGTGGCTAAAACCGAGGTTCTGGTCCTTTTAAGACAGCCTGCTCAGTGTGCTCTCCATGTTAGGGGAGCCTCATTGAGACAGGTGGAGAAATTCAAGTATCTCGGGATTGCATTCGCGAGTGATGGACGGCAGGAGAAAGAATTGGATGCTCGGATCGGTGCAGCAAGCTGTGTCAGACGTGAACTGTGGCGATCCGTGCTAACGAAACGCGAGCTGTGTAACAAAGCCAAGCTCTCCGTCTTCAAATCTATCTTTGTCCCCATTCTCACCTATGGTCATGAGGCTTGGGTAATGACCGAAAGAGTGCGATCGCGGGTACAAGTGGCCGAAATGAGATTTTTGAGAGGTGTGGCAGGTGTTACCCTACTAGATAGAGTGTACAGCAGCACAATAAGGGAATCTTTAGGTGTTGAGCCGCTACTTCTCCACATTGAGAGATCTCAGTTGCGCTGGTATGGCCACGTGATACGGATGCTGCAAACTAGTCTTCCTAAGCAGTTGTTATTTTCCAAGCCGGCGGGTAAGAGACCAAGGGGTCGGCCTAGAACCAGGTGGCTAGACTACATGGAGAATCTGGGTTCGAGTTGCTTGGATATTACCAGGGAGGACATGCGCCTGATGGCGGAAGATCGCGATCGCTGGAGATCCTCCATAGGGCTGCTGCCCCCGCGACCCTAACGGATAAGCGGGTTTGAAAAGTAAGTAAATAAG
>JAHWFO010104527.1:685-11390 GCA_023313115.1 Rhysida immarginata | reverse complement strand
CATGACAGTTCTGGGCATGGAGCTTCCCAATTTGCTTCAAGTTACAACAATAGGATTCGGAGTCTATCTTTAATATACGTCATTGGTTATAATCATTTGCGTGCAGTATTGCCAATTTAGCCTTTTTATCATGCGCTTGTCTTTTGTTGGACATTTTTAATAAAAATTAAACAATGCACAGCAACTATCTACCATTCATTTAAAAGTCTTCAATTCTCTTCAAAAACTCTCATCATTATTCATTGGTGAACTTGTTATTATTTATTCTTTTTATTTATTATTTTATCTTCTCCATTTATAAACGAGTATAGAATCATTCATTAATAAATAAACATATTATATTACTTCGTAAATTAATGTATAATGCACAAAATATTGAAATGAGCTTTTAAATTGGACACATCCCTGCTAAATTGGCAACACTACTTGTGAACAATTCAAGATATTTTTTCCCTCTTCGCAACCTCCGGAGGCATCAGAAAAGCATGAGCAGTGCCCATGGCACTTTAGGTTATGGGGAACCTTTAATATTAAGTTATTTTTTATTAACAGGAATAAACAATAACATATTTTTTATTTTTTATTATTTTTATAAAAACAAAGTTCTGGTCATAATTGTAATTTTAATTTATTATCATAGAGACTAGGGTGGCCTCATGCGTAAAGATGGAACTGAGATTGAGCATATAAAAATTAATAATTATGCTGAAAAAATTGTCTTGAATCAAATTTTCGATCAATTTAAGCTAAATTTTCGTTTGTATCGTGCCAAGCCTACAACAATGGAGGGCTAACCAATTATGGTAGGCTATGATCGTGCACTTTGGAAATTTAGAGGCGGCCATGTTGATAGTTAAACAACGTATGCGCCAGCTTGAAGAAATAAAGTCTTCTCTTGTTTGTGTGGTTGCCACGGCTCCTAACAAGCGCGCTCGCAAACGATATCTCATTGTAACAAAATTAATCATCGTTGAAGTCACAACTTTGTTGGCACTCTTCATTGTTGCGTCGTCTTTCTCATTAAATTTTTTGACGCCGATGACTCCAGCTTGAAAGCAGGAGTTAAGGGAGTTAACCCGAGTCGCACTCCAAGCGAATAAAGAAACAAACTCCGGAAGTCTCCAAGCGTACCCTGATGTTGGAGGTCAAGGGAGTTAACTCCGAGCGAAGAAAGAAACGGAGACCAAATGACTCGGAGCAAATAAAGAAACGGAATCCGAATGACTCAGAGTTACGGGAGTCACTAGTTGTGACTCCAAGTGAATAAGTGAACGCACCCCTAGACAGAAAGCCTGCGCACAGAAACTGTATGCATTGTTACATCATCATCAAACGGCCAGATTTATGGTTTATTATTGGTAGAAATACGATTAACAATAGCCGCTTTACTGTGATGTAACAATGTATGACGTTTCTGTGCGCAGTCCTTCTGTCTCGGTGGTGTTGAATGAGGCCAACGAGAGACAGGCCAGGGCACTCAAAAGTCACATGATTATCGGGGTCCGGGTACACTCACCAGCATTGGCCTCGACTGGTAAGCAGTGGCGTTAAGTTCCTAGCCCGCTGCCTAGCGATTCCAAATATTAGGTTTAACCATGTGGTATAAGGCAACGAGATGAAAGAAAGATAAGAGTGGAAATACATTAATCATCATCTCACGATGAAGCAGTGATAACTTGCGTATGTCGACCTCACCTGCTTATATTTGACCAACTGTCAAAGTCGACGCTAGTTAAGTTGCTTTGACCTCAACCATGATCTGTAAATTAAGGTGGTCGTTGAACTAGGCAAAAAACCAGGGTTAATGACGTTTTTCTGCCACTGGCGGTGTCCAGTCTAACAGGGCCCTAATTTTATTCGTATTTCTATGGTCAGCAAATAAAATATATTTATATGGCCTTATTACTGACCATGGTTTAAATTAATTGCTAAAATATAATAAACGCTGGTTTTAAAAATTGCGACTGGCTCCTTATCCGATCCGATGAGAAGGTTCGCCGTCTATAGTGATTTTCTCATTAATCTGATGCAGCAATGGTGGGATGGGATTTCAACGACACCTTAATTTACAGATCATGACCTCAACTGTCAGTTAGCTAAAAATATGTTGTTGTTATTTCCACTCTAATTTTTCTTTAATCTCGTTGATGTAAGATAATTAAAAAGGCCACGTTAATTAAACATAAGTGGCCTTATGTTTAGCCACCAATCGTTAGCCAACTGGCCAGGAACTGACGTCACTACCAACAAAGAAAAAACACTGATTGTTAAAATATAAGATGGAAACAATGAAAGTTACATTGTTAATAGACCTATCTTGGTCAGGTGACTTTTCAGTGCCGGAGCCTCAAACCAACCGTAGCCAACGAGAAAGACAGGCCTCGGCGCGGAAAAGTCACTTGACCATACTAGTCCGAATTTTCCATTTGTTAATTCTATAAATTTTTATTTCAATCAGTAACTATGAAAGATCCAAATATATTTGCATAGAATGAATGTCCCATAAGAACCGGTCACATTTTCAAATTCTGAAATTTTCTGATAGTCTCCCAAGTTAAAATGAACCGCCATTATTCCTTATATATCAGAACTCCTCTTTATTTTAGTTGATAATTAAATAATGAAACTTCTGATGACAACCTTGCTGTACCGAATTCACGATGGCTTAATTTGTAGAGGCAACAAGCGTGATGGGCGTGGTTCCTGGTTCAAATCTAGGTCGTGGAATATTTCTTCCATTTTTTCTGATATCTTCATATTTTTAACAATGATTATGGTTTTTCTGAAGCCCTCCTAAGTTACACATGGCTTTATTGTTCTTAAGAATACGTGTGTTATTTTTAGGAATGCCTCCTTGTGTGTGTTTTTATGAACGCGCCCCGTCAAAACGATCAGTTTCACCGGCAGTTTGAGCCGATTCACATTTACGACCAGCGGCTTTTTTGTGCATCGAAATACAAGTGCAGATTTTGAGGAGTGCATTATTAAAAAACTAATGTACAAAAGCCTTCATTATGCACGAAAGGCCACTATTCCTAATTATCAGGATACCGATGTAGAAGCAAAGAGAAACGAGATACACAAGCCCTGAAATATAAAGAAAACTGAACACAGTATGGTAAGGCCCTGAAGAAGGTTGACATTTCGGATAAAGACTATCCTTTGTCAACGCAAATAGTAAAAATTAGTTAAGACATCGTTATCCAACGATAAAAGGGTTTTAGCATCAAAATGTAACGAGCAGTAGCGGCTCGTGACTATAATAAGTAGAGGGGCACAAATACAAAATTTCAGGTTCTTAGACCTTTTCGTACAAAATTTATAGCTTGATTTGTATTTGGAGCCTCGCGGCCCCTGCCGAGGCCTCAGAGGACTATATCAATTTCAGTGTGTAATAGCTAAAATTTTAAACAACACTTTATAAATATAAAATATTTCAGGTTTCTGAACTTATGGTGACTGAAAAGGAGCTACGCTCCAATAAATAAATAAATAAATGAATTATTATTATTTCTTTTTTTACTAAAATCTTTGGAGAGATATAAGAAATTATTCTAAAACAAATAAGAGAATGCAAATTCTAGAGCGTGCAACTGCTCAAGCTTTGGCTGAATAGGTGAAGATACTTTCCCTAATGAGCTAATAACTGGAGAAAATTTATTTTGCATATGGTTTTTGTAATGCAGTAACTTCCTTTAGAGAAGTTATAGATAACCTTTATCTAAACATATCAGGAAATCGTAAAGATCTCAACTGATTGTGTGAGAGGGCAATCGTTTCTGCTAAAACTGATACTGTCAATATAAACAACCACATTCAGTACATGATTCCACGGTCTGTGACTGAATACAACTCTATTGAAACGGTTACGTGTTGATGAGGCAATAAACTGTTCCTCAACTGTCTCAATCCATCTCTGAAGTATTTTGTAATACAGACAGAACTAATTCAGTACTCGTAGCCTTTTTTTGATATTCTAAAATGTTAAGGATGGAATATCGAATTTTCCTGGACGCAACTCCAATGCGAGAATTTGAAAGAATTATTTTCGTTTTTCCAAAGTGAATATTTACTTTATTAAGGATTTTTCATGTGTTTTTATTTATATTTGAATTCAGATATTGCAAAATTTCATCAAACAAACGAACCGAGCAACGCCAGGCATATCAGCTAGTTAATAATAAGTTTGGTTTGGTTTATTTGGTATTAACGTCCTTTACAACTGCTATGGCCATTTCAGGACGGCGTTATAGGGGCCGCAAATTTTGCCTCGAAAGGATTCTTTAACGTGCAGCCGGCAAACGACTACACGGGACCAACGGCTGCGCGTGATCTCAGGATTCTCCCCTTGAAAAAATCCTCGTCGTCCTCGGCCGGGGTCGAACGCGCGTCCTCGGGCATCAGAGGCGATCACGCAACCACTGAGCCACCGAGGCCGATAGTTAATAATAAATAATAATAAATGTATAAATAACCTAGGCAACATAGCGATGATACTTACAACGTTATAAAAAGGCCATCAAACAATGCTGATACAAACAATGTATACGTAACCTTGGCAACATAGCGATGACATTAGCCGATTATATAGCCTATATGGATTATTGATACCTGTGAATTAAAATATTTCAAATTATCAATATTTGTCTACCTTTCCTCATTGATCACAATTAGATTTTTAACTCTGCTAGCTAAAAAGTTGTGACAACTAAACAGTAGCACAGAATTACAATGTCACGAGACTTTGGCTTTACAACAATTAACTGCCAGCTTTAAGTAATGTTTAAGGAATATTTAAAAAATAAAAAAAATCCTTCAAAGGCCAAACAAACAAATAAATCGTGCATATTGAAAATTCCCGCAGATTCAATGAGGTAGTTTTAAACGTCTCCGTACTTTACATAAGGCCAAAATGAAAGATCGTTCATCCACTCATCTTCCATCATTCCGTAAAGGTCTTTTATATAAATTCCTTCGCCAAGTTTAAGTTTTTTAACTGACTTCAAAAAAGGAGGTTATCAATTCGATGCCTATGTATGTAATATTGTTGGAATCGCACACTATTCATATATGTTAGTCTATGTGGGCTTCTAAACAACTATGCCAAATTTTATAAGTGTATGTATGTATGTTTGTCCACGTATTTCTCAGAAACTAGATATCGAATTGCAATAATTTTTTTATTGGGTTAAGTATAATTTAACTTAGGGAACAGTCCAAGTTTCATCAAAATCGGTTCAGTAGTTTTCAAGATATGGCCGGTTATAGCTAGACGATAGTGAAAATTTCACCAAAGTCAGTTTTTTATACTCTGTTTAATCTTGTTATTAACCGACTTCAAAAAGAGGAGGTTATGAATTCGACGCGAATGTACCGGGTGGGCAAGAAATAACGTGAGGTGTTCAGAGCTCGCTAGCGGAAATTCTATTAGGCCAAAAGCAGTACATTTTTATGTATATACTTAGTGGAACATGCAGTTTCGATTTCTGCAAAAAAAAAAAAATACCAAAAGTCGCCATAGAGGTGCTTATTTCAAGAAAACAATGAATACCTAATTGTCAAACGAACAAATACCGTACAAACCAACTTTAGTAACAACAATAAGCAATGTTTTATTTTTAATTCCAAATGAGTTTCAATATGGCCACCAGTGTGCTGTTCCAATAGCTGCATGCGGTACACGACATTTTCTACGGCAGCTCGCAGCATATCTGCATTAATTAGTCTGATATGTAACGTTATTTGATCCTTTAAGGTTGAGAGGTCAGGAACATGTGCTTGATACACAAGGCTTTTCAAATATCCCCATAACCAAAAATCACAAGGGTTGAGATCAGGCGACCTGGGTGGCCATACCATGAGAAATGCACGACTAATTATTCTGTTGTCTGAAAAACGTTCTCTCAAGATCTGCTACACCTGACGTCCGATGTGCGGTGGCGCACCATCCTGCATAAACATGGTAGAATCCAGACAACCCTTTTCCTGCAATCGTGGTATCACAAAATTCTCAAGCATATCGGCATACCTGGCAGAATTGACGGAACAAGTCACCGGTCCACGGGGACGGATTTCTTCAAAAAAGTACGGGCCGATGATGAAAGAAGCAGTAAAGCCGCACCATACTGTTAGTTTCGGTGAATGCATAGGAGTTGGCAGACACACTTGTGGATTTGATGCAGCCCAAATACGGCAGTTGTGGGTATTGATATCACCATTCAAACAAAAATGTGCCTCATCACTCCATAAAATTTGCCATGGCCATGCATCATCCACTTCCATACGTGCTAAAAATCTCAATGAAAAGTCAGTTCGGGTACGTTCATCTCCAGGAAGCAATTGTTGAACAGGTGTGAGTTTATAGGGATAAAATGTCAATATCTTATGCAATATTTTCCTCACCGTCAAATATGGGATATCTGTTTGGCGTGCTATTGCGTGTGCACTGCTGGTACCCTGCACAGTAGTCATCTCCTGTTCCACAACAGCAGTTGCAACTTCTTCAACGTGTTGCTGCCTGATTCGTTTGCGTCCCTGGCCTGGTTTCACTCCTAGAGTTCCGGTAGATTCAAATCGTTCAATCATTTTCCGTAAGTTAGTTATGCTCATCGGTCCTCTTCGTAACGTTTTCAGTCGTCGGAATTCACGAAGGACAGCACTTGCATTGTCGCTCTTCTGATAAAACAACTTGACTAATAATGCCCGGTCAGGCAGGGTAAGCGTCATCGTCAGGCCATTCGTTCGTGAATGATGGGAAATCCTCAGCGTTGCCTTTTATTGTCATGATTGCTCAACACGGAACGCGCTTATGCAAATGTATTCATTGTTTTCTTGAAATAAGCGCCCCCTATGGCGACTTTTGGTACTTTTTTTTTTGCAGAAATCGAAACTGCATGTTCCACTAAGTATCTACACCAAAATGTACTGCATTTGGCCTAATAGAATTCCCGATAGCGAGCTCTGAACACCTCACGTTATTTCTTGCCCACCCTGTATGTAATACTGTTGGAATTGCCCAATATTCGTATATGTTGGTCTGTGCGACAGTGGCGGCTCGTCCATAGGGGCTGCAGGGCTGCAGCACCTCCAGCTTAAAATGAAAGTTACATTTTGTTATCGCTGTTCTTAATTTTTTTTATATATATATTTCTCTAAAAACCATTATTTTCTTGTTGTGATACAGTACTATTCGAAAGCAATTTTTATAACTATAATTGTATTTTGCAATAGTCCATGTGCTATGTGAGCTTGGGCTAGAATGGCTAAGATACTCAACAATGGGGCTGCATTGAATTCAACCTAATCACTCAATCCAATGAAGGAATGAACTAGAAACAGCGCGAAGACCATTGTCCATGCGCATCTGAAATTTAGTTCCTAGAGTTATTTATGTATTATGCAGTAAACGTACCTATTTTAAAATATTTTACTTACTATTATTTATAGTTAACAATTTACAATAACTTTGGTGAGGGTGTTGGTTTTTCAGTATTTTCAGTGACCAATCAAATCGCGGCTAATTATATGTAGTTGACCTAACAAAATTTTTCCTGTTGCGACCACGTGCTGTGCTTATCGAAGGTAAATATTGTGCGGATTTTTTTCTATTTAATAATAGCTTTAATAGTATTTAAATTAGTACTATATTTAAATAGTGTACTAATGAACGAAAAGATAAATTCTATTAAATATTTGTAAAATATAAAAGGTCACTATTTAACATAAGCTAACCTATTATGATTATTATTATTATTATTATTATTATTATTATTATTATTATTATTATTATTAAAAATGAAGTTAATAAAATTCGTCAGCAAGTGAGTAATATCACTTTTGTGACAGATGAAATCAAGGATATATCTAACACAATTGTTATAAGTGAAGTAGAAGAGAGAGAGAGCTAGACAACATTATCAAAAAAATTGTCACCAAATAAGGGTGCGGGATATGACAAAATCAGAATGAAAGACTGTTAAATATAATCTGAAATATTTGTTAAAACCTCTAACCTATTCCTATAACAGAATTCTTATTTCTAGCAAAATTCCTGATCAGATGAAAATAGTTAAAGTTAGACCTATATTTAAGAAAGGATCAAAAATGGAATGTACAAATTACAGACCAATAGTGATTTCGTCATCTCTAATGAAAATTTTGGAATGCCTCTTATTAAATAAACTTGAATCCTTTTTTAATAAATATAATATAATGCATTCTCAAGTACACTGAGTTAGCAAAACTCATGGGATAGCAAGCACATTGATTGATGGGCATGGCTCACGAATTCACAGGGGTAACGGATTCTGGGAATGGACCATTAGACGTTGTGGGAAGAGCTTGGATAAGTGATTAATCAGAAATGGCACGTCGTCGCGAGTTGACGTCTTTTGAACGGGGTATGATAGTAGGTGCCCGACGCATGGGATGCTCCATTTCGGCAGTGGTGCAGGAATTTGGCTTTCCCCGCTCAACTGTCTCCAGGGTGTATCGGGAATGGCTGGATGAAGGCATCACAGTCCACAACAGGCACCATACCGGGCGTCCAGCTGCCCTGAATGATCGTGACCGGCGACACCTGGGACGAATGATTCAGAGAGACAGGAGCGCAACAGTGCAGCAAATCAGAGACCAGTTCAATACTGGCCGCACTAGAAACGTCTCTCGGTGGACAATCCGTCGGAATCTGCATGCCCTCGGGTTTGGCAGCCGTCGCCCTACACGGGTGCCAATGCTTACCCAGCGTCATCGGACACTCCGGCGTGCATTTGCCACCAACCACCTTGGCTGGACTCTGCAACAGTGACGTAACGTCATATGGTCAGACGAGTCACGATATCAACTGTACCACGCTGATGGAAGGCACCGTGTGTGGCGCAGACCTCACGAAACGATGGATCCCGCATGCCAACAGGTGGTGGTGCAGGGTGGTGGGGCGTCAGTGATGGTCTGGGGTGCATTTTCCTGGTTTGGAATGGGCCCTCTGGTTATCCTAGACCAAACGTTGAATGGTCCACGGTATCGTCAACTCATCGGAGACCATCTGCACCCGTTTTTGACATTTCAACACCCTGACGACGTAGCAGTCTTTCAAGATGACAATGCTCCACCACATCGCTCCAATGTCGTCCGCGAATGGTTCGAGGAGCATGCAGGAGAGGTCCAACGACTGAGCTGGCCAGCCCGGAGCCCTGACATGAATCCCATCGAGCATATCTGGGATGCTGTTGAAGTCAGGCTCCGGGCACTGGATCATCCGCCCACGAACGGGCAGCAACTATCTTCGGCTCTGCAGACTATCTGGTGTCAACTGCCTCCAGAAGTGTACCAGGGACTTGCAGACTCACTACCACGCCGTATTGCTGCACTCCACAGGGCCAGAGGTGGCCCGACCAGATATTAAGTAACTATCCCATGAGTTTTGCTAACTCAGTGTATATTCATGGAGATATAAAGATTTCTTTAAAAAGTAGAAATTTTTTTCGTTAGTTTTTTTGTTTATACCTTGCAGGGTTTAAAACCCAAAGCAACCCATTTTCAGGAAACTTGAAAAACTACAGTAGAGACAACACCCTGCAATCAGAATATCAAAATATTAAATATTTGATGAAATAGGAGAACTTTTACTAAATAATGTTTAACTGCGCATGCGCAAGCTTTACTAAAATGTTTTTTGCATAATTTATTAGCCGAATGTATAGAGCTACTCTTATAAAAAGCCCAAGCAAATACCGTGAAAATTCACAAAGACATCGCCGATAGAATGAGTTGAACACTCAAAAATAAAAAAAACAAGAATGATTTTACCGCCAAAGCGGATAAAGGGAGCACATTTTCTATTTATAGCATCGTACATGGATATATAGAATTAACCAACAGTTTAAAAAACTTGAGAGTAAATAAATAAATATGAAAACTAAATTGTAAATTACTATTTAAATAGGCTAACGTATAGAGAGAATTTAAAAGAATAAACTTGAAGAATGAAAGGTAAATGGAGAGTGAAGTTATTCCTCATACACTTAAAAAAATAAAAGTTCTTTAATTTGTAAGAATTCTCACATAATGTTAAACGAAGTGAGCCTCAATTGCTGAAGCGTTATGTGTAAGCATCTATTAGATTTTTATATTAAATTACTAAACTCTTATTGAAGCAAGCGATTAACTACTAATAAATTAATTAGTAATGAGTTTTAAATACCATTAAGCCTAAGAGTACTATACTCTTGATTCAAATAAGCTATGGATAACAAAAGATCTAATAACGCGTAAGGAGTTGGTTGATATATTACACGCCATATCTTAGCATTAAAAGTTCTATAAATTCTGTATTGTACCATTAGGGCACGTGCTACAAAACCAATTGCCACTATCATTATTTACTCGTGATAGTCACTCATGGCACGTTGTTACGAGTCGTTTGATATATTACATGCCATATCTTAGCATTGAAAGTTCCAAGGTTACCATATGGTACCATAGGGCACCATTAGGGCACGTGCTACTAAACCAATAACTATTATTATTATTTTCTCGTGATATTCACTCATGGCACCTTGTTATGAGTCGTTTGTTATATTACATGTCATATCTTAGCATTGAAAGTTCCAATGGTACCATATGGTTTCATAGGGCACCATTAGGGCACTTGCTACTAAACCAAAAACAATTATCATTATTTTCTCATGATATTCACACATTACAT
>JAHWFO010104518.1:1272455-1312503 GCA_023313115.1 Rhysida immarginata | reverse complement strand
AACTGCTTATAACGAATTCTCTTATAACGAAAAATCGGGTAAAACAAAGTGATTTTCCAATATCATGTAATTGAATGTATAGCAATTCGACACCTGATATAACGAAGTTAAAAAATAGTAGCGTCCATTTCTCCAAAATCCAAATCGCGTCCCGGGAATAGTATTTCAAAAGACTGCGGACCAATCAAAGCAAAAGGATTAGAGCCTTTCATTTTTTTTTAAGCCGTGCATTTGTAGCGTATTTTCGTGTCTGCCACTAACCTCATTGCTAAAAAATCGGAGGCCATCCCCGCGGATAATTTTTTTTTTTTTTTTACTTTATCCGTGGCTATTCCATCGAGATCTAATAATAAAGGCCGTCCTCGATTGGCCATCCATTCATTCATCGGCGGCTACAGAAAACGTTGCATATCCCATGAGCCCATTCGAAAGGAGTTGCGCGATGTCATAAGTTTCGTTTTCGCTGGAGATTCTGTCAGTTTTTTTTCCCCTATTTGCTTTGTGCTAAATTTATATTATTTTTTTCAAAGCCAGAAAGAAAAACGTTAGATATTTATGCTACTGTCTTATAGCTAGAAGCGTTGTTTTATCTCCGATGTCAGACCCCACTTGTAATGTTGTTGCGCGCGAAACCAACCAGGCTGAAGTTTCACTACCCTCTATGCTAGACCCCCACCGTTCACAAAATAAAGTGAAAAGAAAAAAAAAAGTTACAAAAACGTGCAATGAATTATAAATATCGTGCACAAATTTGGGGTAGACGTGTTAAAAAAAAAACAAAAAAACTTTACAAACGACTAATGAAAAACCTAACTAAAATTGAACAATAAAGAGTGGTACTGCAACGAGACTATCCTAAGCGTCGGTTTGTTACCACGACAACCGCACGGTTGCCAGAGCTACTAATCGATGAACTAAAATAACTTAAGAAAAATAAATAATTAAAAATTTACAGTTACAAAATGGTTAGTTTATATTGCAATTGTGACGTAAGAAATAGTTAATTTTAATAAAATTGTGCAAAACATAAGAAACTTGATATTTACACGCACTGAAGGTTCTCCAGTAGTTCTATCATGTATTGTTTGGTCATGTGACCCACGCACGTGAATGTCAAAAGACCGGTAAATTCAATCGTGTGTTGTTTTTAAATCGACGTGTTTTTTAAAGTGATAAAAAAAATAATAAATTTGGATTGGATTATGACAAATTATGGCTGCAAAGAGGAAATCCATAACAATCGAGGCAAAATTGGCAATAATTAACGATGTTGAAATCAAACACATGAAAAAGAAAGACGTTGCAGATAAGTATGGACTTCCTATGAGCACTCTTTCAACAATTTTGAAGGCAAAAGACAAAATACGTGATAATTACAAAAGTGGTGCAAGTTCTAAAAGAAAAAAGTTACGGAAAACAAATTATGAAGATGTGGAAGATGCTCTTCTTAAGTGGTTTAGTGATGCTCGAGCTAGGAATATCCCTGTGAATGGCAGCTTAATCCAAGCAAAGGCAAAAAACTTTGCTGAACTATTAGGCCACAAAGATTTTCAAGCCAGCGCAGGATGGGTGCAAAGATTCAAAAACAGACATGGCCTTATTTATAAAAGCGTATGTGGGGAAAGTAAAGATGCTGATAATGATGCAGCTCAACATTGGATCAATCATGCTGTTTCGGAACTCAAAGCAAACTATGAACTGAGAGATATATATAATGCCGATGAAACAGGTTTGTTTTATCAGATGCTCCCAAATAAGACTTATGAATTCAGAGGTGAAAAATGTCATGGAGGGAAGCACAGTAAAGTCAGAGTTACCATCCTACTGTGCTCGAATGCTGATGGTAGTGATAAACAAAAACCACTTGTAATTGGAAAATATGGAAGCCCTCGCTGCTTCAAAAATTTTAATGTCCCACTAACTTACCGTCACAACAAAAATGCGTGGATGACAAAAGAATTGTTTAGTGAATGGCTGTTAAGCTTTGATGCAGTTATCACAAACCAAAAGAGAAAAGTTGCTCTTTTGGTAGACAACTGCTCTGCTCACAATGTTTCGGTTCACCTAGAATCTGTGGAGCTTGTGTTCTTACCGCCGAACACTACATCAAAAGTGCAGCCCTTAGATCTGGGAATTATCCAGAATTTCAAACTCTATTATCGCAAGCGAATGATTGAGAGAATGCTGCTCAACATTCAGTTGAAACGAGACTTGAAAATTGATCTACGGATGGCAGTGGACATGATTCGAGGAGCATGGTGGAATGTCAAGAGTACTACTGTGCAGAATTGCTTCAAAGCAGCTGGGTTTTCTCTGGACTCTTCTAACAATGAAGAAGGCAATATTGAAAATATGGATGTACCTAACGATCCTGCAGAAGCACTCGGCGAAGAACTATGGTCACTTCTTGAAGAAAGTGAAATAGTTACACAAGGAAATTTTCAAGAATTCACGTCTGTAGATGAAAATATTGTTAATTTTTATGAAAGTTCAGATAATGATATTATAGAAGAAGTTTTATCATCGAAAAACACTGAAAATGCTTCAGAAGAAGAAGAAGAAGAAGATCCAGAAAACAATGAAGAAATAACAGATATGCAAGCAATTAGTGCATTAAACACCTTAAAAGGTTATTTTAACAAAAAAGAACATCAGCAACTGAACAATGACAATGTCTTTGAACATTTGATTGAAATTGAAAATAGTTTTGTTTCTAATTATTTAGCCCAAAAAAAGAAGCAAACCACCATCCTTGATTACTTTCCTATTCAAGATTAACCCCTCTTTTAAAGAGACAAAAATAGGAGACCTCTTGTCCACAACAAAACATTTATTGTTTGTATGTGCATTTCAGTCACCCTTGTGATAATTATTCAGCAAAGGCAAGGTGTCAAGATGTAACAGAAATTTATAGCAATATTTAACCAGTGAAAATTAAGTACAGAAAAAGACAAACAAATTTTTTTACTCTCAACTTATGTTTGATTTTTCCTTATTTAATTTTCATTGGGTTATTTTTGCTATAAATTTCCCTGCGACATCTTGTATTTGCTGAATGATATCACAGGAAATGCACACATGATCAATAAATGTTTCCACGATAAATGTTGGGATAAGAGATCTTTTTTCATCTCTATGCTTACCCACAGTTTACTTTTAAAATCATAAAATTTTTCAAAAATTTGGTTTAAAATAAGAATATTTTTTCAGAATACAGTAATCACTGATAATTATTCAAATCAACAAATCAAACTGTATCAATAATTATTCAAATCAAAAAATCAAACTGTGTCAATAATAATTCAAATCATTAATAATTATTTAAATTCGAACCTCTATGATTAAAATCATTTTTCTATTAAACTCATTTACCAATTGTTTATTGTTGTCTTTTTTTTTTTTTTTTTTTACATTAAAAAAATTGAGTTTCGCATATAACAAAATATCGGTTATAACAAACTTTTCAAGGGTTCCGATGAACTTCGTTATAAAGAGAGTCGACTGTAATGGAAATTGTACATAAGAACAGGGAACCAAGAAAAATAGAAATAATATGTGGATTAAATCCGTAATAATATGTGACAATTCAAACGTGTAAAAAACAAGGGAATCAAGGGTTGTTTTTTTTTTTTTATGGATGCAGTTAATGGGGTTTATTTTGCATAAGTTTTTTCTTTAGTCCAAATATTAATGGTTCCATGTCACAGTTCGTTTGTATGTTAATCAGCTTCTGATCTTCGGTGGTTTTGGCTAAATGTATTTCTAAATTTTCCATTATTTCTATTTTTCTTGGTTCCCTGTTCTTATGTACAATTTCCATTATCTCCTCTATTTTTCCACACTGATGTTTATTATTTACGATGTGTTCTGCGTAATTTTGATTTCTTCGGGTTTAAATTCCTTTTATTCGAGATCTAACGAGATTTATCATCATGAAGCATCGCGTCATAACAGTGTCACCCTACAAACTAACCACTTTCACAATGTACTTAATTTACATGCATGGTTTTGTGATACTGAACTACCCTACCCATTTTTTGTTATTTATTTATTACCACAATATCAATTTTATTGACTTCCCATCTCATTGCATACCCCTCCCCACCACCACCCTTCTCTCCACAGCTCGCACTGATTAACCACATTTATATGTAAAAGCTCCTTTCATTTTGTTTCCGTCTGTTTTACTTAATTCTTATTAATCTTCTATATACTTTATTTATTTATTTTTTCTTATTATTATTATTTCCTTATATATAAGTGTAGATAATGATAATTTCTTTAATTATTTAAGTTATTCCATTTTAATCAATTATCCACGTATCAGTGCATCTTCAAATTTTATTTTGTAGCCAAACAATTTATTTAATTTATTTGTATATTTAGGCGTGCTTGTAATATTCACTGATCATGTATTCAAAGTTTTTGTTCCCCTCCAGTTGCTTGTTATTGGAAACGTACTCTCCTAGTCTCTCCCGAGATTGAAGGGGGTGAAGGAAGGGCCATGTGGTTACAATCAACACCTTCGCCAACAGGGAAATGATGGGGAACATAGCCCACCCCTATGTATAAGTTGCTCAAAATCTTTTAAGTCTTTAAACGTAACTGACAATGGTTTAAAACCGAAACGCGTATTAATAATAAAACTACGTTGTTGCAATTGAAACCAGTTATCACGATTATTAATTCATACTGCAACATGGAACTATTCAATCTAAATGAAAATAAAATAAATTTTGAAAAAAATTGGCACCATCAACTTCACACAATCAGTAAAGATGTTAAACACGTTTTTCACAAGTTTGCAACTGGAAACAAAATGCACCAGTATGGAATGGAAAAATCCCTCATCACCCAAAACGAAGAAGTTTAAGGTCACCCAGTCGGCACTGAAGGTGATGGTTACCAAGTTTTGGGACAGTAAAGGCATCCTACTCGTGGAATTTCTGCTCCTGCTTCACATTCAGCCATTCGTAGGAAACATCCAGATGCTTTGCGAGATGGAGTTCTTTTGTTGGATGACAGTGCTCGTCCAGACAGTGTCAATATCACAGTGGTTCACATACGGTCTCTAGGTTGGGAACGACTGAAACATCTGCCCTACAGTCGGGATTTGGCACCATTCGACTTTCACTTCTCGGCCCACTAAAATATCACCTGGTCACAGATTCCAGGATATGAAAAAGGTCTCACAGATAAATAATAAATGATATTATAACTGGGGATAAGCTTACCAAGCTTCAGTTTGGATAGAAAAATCTTTACCTGATGCTTGGTAGGCTTATCTCCAGTAATAATATCATTTATTATTTAATTTATCTGTGAGTTCCACAAACTTTCTGATGGTTGGATAGGAGAGATTCTCGATCTTTGAGCCAGGTGCCCGCCTCCCATTGGGCTTTCAACCATGACAACTTGGTTGTCTTTAAGACACCTTGAGACAGCATGGCTGTCCAGGTGTCTGCGTTAGCCCAATTGGTAGAGGCGTCGGCCATGACAACCGAGGTTCCTGATTCGAACCCAGGTCGCAGAATTTTTCCTCCCATTTTTCGATAGAAAAATCTTTATGGAGAAGGTCTGTTTGAAGATTTCCAGCTAGCTATGACACTAATCACAAACCTTCTTCGCTGCTGGCTTTGAGGGACACATGAAACGCTGGGAGAAATGCCTAAATGTTCATGGAGATTATGTTAAAAAATAAACCAAATTTCATCAGATAACTATTTCAACTTTCATTTCTATAACAAATACTGAATGAGAACTGGAGCTAATTCTCCAAATATGCGTGTTGCAGAAGTTTTCCTTCCAGTTTTTGCCATTAATTTCATTTTTATGCCTATTTGCGACTTATATATTGACTTGCCCTCGTAGTTCGGATTGTTACCATGTTACACAATGTTTAATAAAATGGGGGAAACTTCCTTAGAGCAAGCCATTTTAAACGATCTAAAGGCCGAATTACATTTATATTTAAATTCAGAAATAGATTAAATTATCTTAGACATACATGTATTTAATTTAGTTGATATTTCAAAAATGCTTGTTTCTTGTTTTCCAATATAAAATATTAAATGAACGTCTATATTAATTATTTAATAATTATTTAAACTTATCTACAGAAATTTAGGTTTCTCATCCCTGGTATCGTTTCCCTTATAATTTGAAGTTATTAACAACTAAACTACGATTAAGTGTTAGTTGACCTAATGAATAAAACAGTTCCTGCTATTTAAAGCATTTAGTACAACCTTCTTTCATATTAAACTATATACACTGAATGATTTATGCTAGTCCCAAACATCGCCCCAGAATGGTTTTTGAATGGCTTGCAATTTGTGAGGCACTCTGGTCAAATGTGACCAGAAAACAAGTGCTAAGTGAAAGAGCTGCTAATGTTCTGGTGGCCGTTCGACAGGATTCGACCATCTTCACGACTGACTCAGGAATATGCCACATGACATATAAGAGCAAATACGATGGCTAAAACACTAAAATCTAAAACCGCAAGATCAAAATATTTACTTATATATAGAATTATATCAAAATTCTATGATTACCTGTTTTCGGTTATTCAAGCGAACTAAATCACTGAATTTAATTTCATCTTGACGTTCAAATCTGCTTCTCACTACATGAAGCATCTGCTGTGCTCTTTTATTTAAAACTCGCTCTTCGAACTGTTCATAAGTTTCATCTGCTCCTTGCTCCTCTACCTATATATTAAAGACCGAATAAGCCAATCTTCAGTATTTAATTTATCTTTAAAAAAAATTTAAACCCATCCAATTAACATGAAGAGAGGAAAACTGAAACCACTTATGATACTTACAGGACCAACACTTGGAGGGCATTCCATTTCATCCTCCTCCTCAGGCATGTAAGGTGTTTGTTGAGGCCGCAGATCTTGAAGGCGGTTACTTTCGTCTTCAGGAGGGAAAAGTGGCTGTTCATTTTCAAATTCTCCTTGTTGCACAAGAGGCTGTACAACCTCTTGTTGCTGATGCGAAGAAGTATCTACTTGCTGGTTGGACAAGAAATGATCTTGTAATGATTCCTGTTGTAATGGGGGTTCCGTCTGTTTCTCTTCTTCTTGCTGTTGTTGCTGATGATGAAGCTGTTGTTGCTGCTGTTGTTGTTCTTGTTGCTGTTGTTGTTGTTGTTGTTGCTGCTGCTGTTGTTGTTGTTGTAAATGTTTCTGCTTTTGTTGTTTTTCTGGTTTCTGTGGTTGTGGTAATGGTGTGGGAGGTGGAGGTTGCTGTTGATTTTGAGGTTCATGTTCTTCGGTTTGGAGAATTGTATTTGCACAATTAACATTTTCAGAATGAGATGCATCCAATACACCAGTTGTAGTCAGTGGATTTTTATGAACATCTAATACTGATGGCATCTGATGAGATGCTGACATTTCAAAAGATGAAGTTAGAGGCTGCTCTTGATGCAACTCTTCAGTTGTTGGTAGAGCTGGAAACTGAAATTTAAAATAAACATTAAAATAAAGGAAATGTAACTTAAAATTAAATATGTGGGTTAATTTAGGTTATGTTAGGTTTAAAAAAATAAAAATGAAAGAAAAGAAAAATAAAGTTCTATTCCTTTAACTAAAACAAAATGTGAAGTGCTACTATTCAATCTAATTATTGCTTAGAAATAAAAAATATATATATATAAATAGAGCCAAAACTTATTTAATCATAAAACAGAAATGAAAATTTCAATTTTCATCTGATAGAATTTCAGAAGATTTTTTTATATTTGTTTAATAATTTGTCTTCTTTTTTCTTTTCGAAAAAATGGTTTTACAATAAATGTTCAACCCTTGTTTTCATTTAAACCTGCTCCTTTTTTTTTGCCTTTTCTTTTAATCCAAACACACCACACTAATACTGCCTCTATCTCCTAAATGGTTGGATCAGTTGAAAAAAAACCACCAAGAATAAAACATACCCCAAATGTTATATACAATCTGAAAATACCATTAAAAATAGGGGTTTCCATTGCACATTTCAAAGTTGACTTCCATATTCAAAAATGCCATCGGTTTCTATAGAAATGGAATACACATAAAAACCCCTCACATGAAAGTACAATCATTATTCCATTGAAAATAAGAATGTAAATACTCTCAGATTGTATTTTAGAAATTGGCTATTGGTTCACTTTAGATGAGACATCCTGTATGTGCACAAAACTCTCTACTGATGTAGGTCATGAGCAAACTCTAACACCAGAGCCATGAAAAACTTCAAATATCATCAATTTGAATGCGAATAAATAAAAATAAAATTTGCACAACCATTTTAAATCAAAAATGCAACCCTTTTTTGCTTTTATTTAAACACTTTATTAAGTAAATTTCATGGAATTTAAATTCTTTCATTCCACCATGCAATAAATAATGGTACTTGGATTTCCAGCTAATTTTTGAAACTGACAAGGGAATCCCTCGAACATGTATGTCACAGATTTCCACCAAATTGAAATATGTTACTCATCTGAAGCTACTATAGATGCTTGCAAAATATGAGAGTGCGAAATTGTGTTTCTTTCAAAATAAACTGCAAAAACGAAACAATTTCAGCATACTTAACCATACAAGGACTCCATTGTTAAAGCGGATAGGCTAGGTGGGGTTCCCTTGTGAGAAGAAAAAATCTAATTTATTCAGACACATAGGCTTCACATCTTATGACGACTTCAGAAGTACACTTGTCATACATTCTCCTATGTTACATATGGTTTTCATTGCCTAGCTAGTTATCTGACACTGTTTGTTTATTTATTTATAAAAATACAGAAAAATTTCCCTACCAGGGCCTGTATGCCTGGAGGCCAACATGTTAGGTCCCCGAGTAGGATTGAATTAGAAAGGGTACAGTGAATACATGAAAAAATATAATTTTTTTATACAAATAAAGAGGATGATTTGTTAGTCAGTAAAGCTAGAGAGAGAATGATTAGAATTAGAAAGGTCCAAAATTATTTATATTGGAGAAGATATATTTTTTAATTCTTTCTTAAAAGTAGTAAGAGGTAAATGAGAGCGGAGGGTTTCAGGAACAAGAGCCCACCATTTAACTCCATTGTACAAGATACAGCAGTGCTGGTAGTTGTTAACGAATACTAAAGTAGGAGAAGAACATTTGGGGGGAGAAAGTGGAGACGGGATATCATTCCTAGTCTCAAAGAAAGTTTTCAAAAGAACCTTAATATAATTATTCCAGGAAAGGCCAGGGGATAATTGCAACAAAGAAGATGCCTGCTCCTTTTCACTGCAGGTTCATCAGTTAGACCCAATTCCGCACAAGTCTGTTTCTTCGCATCTCATGGGAATAGCTAAAGTTATATTTCTACAACACTCGGCTGAAGATAAAATTTTGTCGCTGATACACTTTCCACTAGTCACAATTCTCTCAATCATGTTTAACCTTGCGAAATCAATTCTATTGCCATACGTAAACACAGCACTGTCATTTTAATCAAAGAGCAGCAAACCATTATTTTTGTGTGGGCTGAATGATCAAAATTCATCAAAACAAGGGAACAGTTTTGCCACAATAAAATGCTTACGAGTGGATTGAAATGGATTAGATGCACTCTATATAAATGGCCTCAAAAGCAAAAACATGATCAAGATAGCCATTCTTATTCACTGCTGATAAAAGAATTGAACAAGAATGATATGATGATATGATCGGTCAAATAGATGATTAACTTGTTGCTTGTCGTCAAGCTTCAGGTTCAGAACACTCTTTGATGTGCTTCAGGATATGCTCATTGATAAAAAGATAAGAGGAAAAAAAGATTTTTTGCAAACCACGCTTTTATAATGTTTTATTTCGCAACAATGAACAATAAATACATTTAACTCTCACCATAACGAATTGTTTGTTATGGCAATTGGACAATTCGTAGTAATAAATTAGTACCATTAGAACATGAACCAATATGAAAAGTTTTTTTCGTTAACATGCATTGTCATCGATCCTGTGTATGTGTCAAGTTTCAGCTCTCTAGCTTGTCGGGAAGTTGGTTTATTATTGATTACAAGATTTGACCTAAACCAACTAACAAACACTGCAAGTTAAATAAAAGCTTTTAAAAAGCAGTCTGCTTATGCAAATTACACAGCCATGGTTCTAACTATGAAATTGTTTCTTTAGTAAAGGTTGCACAAATGAATCCCAAACAACTCAAACTGCATAAACAAAAACATTCAGACACTTGCCAATATACGAAGAAAGAAATTTTTGAACCATTATACTAATATGTTGAAGAGAAATCATTACCAGAGGGAAAATGTGGATTCATTATCATTGAAAAGTAGGGAAAAGGAACATCTGGACTCACCCCTCAGGCAGAGTTCAAGCAGTAGCAGGAAAAGTATTGCTTAAAGTGCGTTAAAAGACATGAGGACTTATTTTGAAAATTGATGTTAAATTCTGATTATTATTGTAATAAATTTCAAAAAATAAATTGTAGATAATAATTAACTAATCAACTTTGTATCAGAAAATCAAAGGAATGATCAAACTTCAATTAGAAAATACCAAAATGCAAACTGTTTCCTGGACTATAGAAACATAAAAAAAAGCACATATATATTGTAAAAATTTTCAATATCAACCATGAAAAAGTTATAATTCATGACTATAAAGAATAACTGTTAACAAGGGAAAAAAATCATTCTGTCTTGAATTGCTTATTAGCAACTTTCTGAGGAAATCTAATATGCCAAATTAAGAAGTACAGTATAAAAGTGTTATAAATCTTTTTACTTTAAATTTTATTAAAAATTCTGAAAATAAATATATATATAAAAAGAGAATTAAGTTGTAATAAAATCACCATTGAACTTCTGTCTTGATACAAAACAAATATGGTATTGGTATACAAAAGATTAAAGCAAAGAAATGTGCTTTATGTCAATGTTATTGCTTACTTCATTTTCATCCAACGCCCCTGTTGGCGGTAACTGCTCATTTGGCAAATGCAAAGAAAAATGATTTAGGTTCTCATTTAACAGGGGTTGTGTAAGTTCAGGCTGCAACATATTATTTGGCAATGGCAAGGGTTCTATTAATTCTTGCTGCTCTTCTGGAGGGTCAGGTTCGTGACGGCGTTTGCGAGATAACCTTAGAGCTGTGTTTTCAGTCTCTGGAACTAATTTTTTCAAAAACATCTAACATTTATTACTGGTATATAAATTACATTTTAAAACTAATCTTTCCCCTCCAACTCTAACAATAACTTAAATGAATTATATAATGTCAAATTGGTAACAATTTAATATACCTATCGGGCTCATTTCTTCTTTGTCTTTTTGATTTTCATCTTCAAATTCTAAATTGTCTTCCTCACAACCCATACCAAAATCTTCATTTTCTACTGCACGCGTTGTTAAATGTCGTTGATATAACTGAAATGGTAATTTGGTTTTTATTTTGGTATTTTATTAATTTTTAAATTCAAATTTCAAAAATACATATAAGAAATATTTCTTAAATAAGAGAGCATTGATAAATTGATAATTAAAAAACATGATAATGTCAAAGAAAGGATACTGCAGAATATAAAGATTATCCACAAAGTTTTTAGACATACTTCAGAAATTAAAAAATTCAACTGAAGTTGGATACATTTGAAATGTTAACATAATGTAAAAATAATATCAAGTTTTTTTCCCCAATCGTTAATAAAATTCCATATGCACTCCATTTATCACAAAACATCTGAACAACAATCAATACAATTCAAAATGGACTGTGTCCAAATTTGAATAATTTTCATTTTTAATTTGTGTAACTTTCTCTGAAACAAAATATATAACATTAATGTAAACCTTTAATAATAATCTATAAATAAGGTAAAAGAAACATTTTGTCACCAACTCATTTGAATTTATAATAAATTTTTGAAATTCGTCTGAAGACTTTGTGGACACCAGTATATCATTCTACTCACTTTGGAAAGCACTCTAGAAGGAATGGCATGACCAGGTAGAGCAAATAATTTCTCAACTCCACCAGTTTCTTTCCAATGCATAAGTCTTTTAGTGGGTGGTGCTAGATCAAGAGTTGTGACTATGTCTGTTGTGTCAGATAACTGGGATTTCATTTCTTCACCAGATATATTTTTAACTTCATCTACAATCAACTTCCTCTTACGCTTTGCCTTTATATTCTTTTCTATTCCAGCTAATGGGATGAGAATAAAAGATATTGATTAACATAAACAGTAATATATCAAATAATTTTATAGAAAGTATGAAATATATGGATTCAAATGAATATGAATAATGCATCTATTTATGAGGAAGTGTGGGGGAGCATTGGAATCATTTAATACTTGCCAGAGGTGACTATTTAAAGGTGACAACAGAAATTAGGGTGTAAGGTACGTTTTTTTGCTTTTTACAAGCAAATTCTCAGAAATTTTGGGTAGCACCTTGTATTTCTCATCTTAATGGGGAGACTTTTATCTACCCTATACAGTGGAACCTCAATTTTACATTTTCCACTATTTAAGTTTTTCAACTTTGTACATAATTTTTCTTTGGTCCGATAAATGCCTTATATCAATATGTTAAAAATTACCAGAAAATACCAAATTGCATATAAAGATAATAGCAGAATGCCTTGATAATACCAAGACAGCAATCGCAGTGCACTTTAGCAGATGGCAGTTATTAACTGCTACATTTCGAGTACAAGAAACCATTTTGAATTACCTAATGCAGCAGTACTGTCTAGAGGAGCAAGTGCAAAGGTTTCCTCCTCATTCTGAATTAGAGTTGTTTGGTCTGTTACAGGTGGTGCATCATCAGCTGGTTTATCCACCAACTCAGCATCAACATTATTGGCTTCAGGAGCAGGAGTAGCAGGCGTTGATGGACCACTGCTTGGTGCACCCATGGATGGTGGACCAACATCTGTAATAAACATAACAAATAAAGAATAACTCTTGAATGTTCTGTGAGGGTTTTATCCTACACCAAACCTCAGCTGTTCAAATTATTGATGAAAAATAGGAAAGAAAATTATTCACAGAAAGCCAACTTACTCATTTGCCAATGAATCTGAACAAACTCACCATAATAATCATCTTCTTCCTCACTATCTTCATTCTTCTTGTGATCACTTTTTGCTGAAGGTGGAGGTTGGCTATCAATAGGATTAGTTTCCAGTGGGACATGCTCCATAGGAGCATCATCAAACAATCCACCTGGCTCAAATAAGCCACCTGCTTCTGCAGCTAAATTCAAAACAAAATATTACACATTTCACTTTTAGTTTCAAAAATTACACATATTTCATATTTTTAATGTTAATATTATCAAACATACATAGAAGTCCTTCACCAACGCCACCACCAAAACCATCATCACGAAGCGGCGCGTCTAATTCCATGTCAACATGTTTCTCTATTGTAGAATTAGATGAATGGTTTGGAATGATACTAGGGCCATCTTCTTTATCCTTTTTTGGTGCAAATAAAAGAGAGGCTTGATCAAGAGTTTCTTCCATGTTTGAAGCCTCTCGAACAATTTCAGCATCTTCAAAGCCCATATCACCTGAAATCAACATGTTTAATTATTAAAATAGACAAAAAGAGATGGAGGTGGGGTAATTAGAATCAGAAAAGAAGTTCATATAAATAGGAAAGATTTCATTAAATTTTTTTCAAACGTTTTACTGTATTTTATAAATTACTTTTCTTTGCTATAGATCTTCAAAGTACCACATCCCTAATGATGATATTCTAGGGTGATTAATATCTCACGTCAAAATTTCCAGAATAATTTTTTTAAACTAGATTTATGCCCAACAACTTTTGAATAAATTTATTACAATTAAACCTCTCCCCCCCCCTCCTCAATCAGAAAAGTTTTATAGTCCAGATGTTTTTTAAAAATGATCAATTCAAACATGATCTGACAATTACTTTCACTGCTAAAATTACACAAAATAATCAGAACTTCTTGGATTTATAAGTTTCAATAATTTTGGTATAAATTCGTGAAGTTAGCAACTCAACAATACTATTAAACCGAGCCTGTATGTATATATCTTCATTGTAAAGTATTTATGTAATACCATAGGAACTATTCACATGAAATATCAGGACATGCTCAAAATGGAGCATCAAATAGCACATCTGGCTCAAAGATTTTATATATTTTCTGGATTTCAAGAGATTTTTTGATATTAAAATCTAAAGACATTCTAGTAATTTTGAGGTCTTTCTGAAGCATGACAAATGACAGGTACTTAACCCTATTTTTCTTGTAAGATTTAACGAGCATTTTAGGAATAGTTACTGAGGAGTCCTAATCATTTCATAATGTAATAAAAGCAGTTCTGTATTCTTCTTGATATGCTATTTGTTTATTTATTTATTTATTTGTTTATTGCATATGGTATATAAAATAAAATCACAGCAAAAAGAAAAGAAATATGACAATGGATAAAATAGAAGGGGATTACAAATCAATATCCAGTTCGGAAATCCAAGCCAGGACATCATCAGTCATACAGTGTAGTTCTGTTAGCAGAACTAGCGCTCTGGACAATCTGATATAATATGGTCCATTGTTTGTGGAGTGGTAGAAGAGTCACAGAGAAGGTTATTAGTAAACCCACATTTGGAAAGCCACTCTATACACCTGCCCTCTCCTGTATGGATCCTGTTCAGCCTAGTCCAGGAAGATCAAAGCCAGGGATTCTTCAAGGAAAGCTAAATGTGTCGTTGAAGGCCCAGATAGGACATCTTGACCTTAGTCTCCTTAAAGGGGGATTATTTAGTACGATGTTGATGGATAGCTCAGGCTTTGTCCTTATGTGAGGAGGATCATGGTTGTTGCCCGTTCTCTTCTGATCCAAGCAGGGGCTATGTTGCTAAGGGTTGGGAGCCATGGGAGTGGAGAAGAACGAACTGTGCCCGATATGAGCCTCATGGTATGGTTTAGTTGGGTATCTACAGTAAAACCCCGTTACAACGTACTTCAAGAAACCTGGAAATTTGTACGTTATTCTGAGGTGTACATTATACTGAAACTGGTGGGGAGCAAGGAGCTTGTGAAAAATGCATATATTCATAGAAAAACAGAAGAATACAGGAATGCATTTTATTTTATTCAATACAAATACACTATAGCATTTACAATATGTAGTATTACATTAATTTTTTTAAAAAAAAATCTGTAACGGCAGTCTGCTTTCTTTCTAAACTTGCCTCCCCAAAAAGTCCTCCATATCGCTATGCTGTGCAAAATAGTTTCATAAGCTTTTTATAGCCTCCATTGCCATCAAAGTTGAGACGGGCGTTACCTCTGGTTCTACATGGCCATTTTCATCTTCGTCTTCCTGATCGCTATGAATTTCATTTTGCTTTTGTCCCATCTCCAGAATCTCTGAATCCGTTAACTCAGCAGAGGTGTAGCCATTTCGTCACACGCTACATAATCTTCAAAGGTTATCTCTGCTGGCACATTGAAGACAGAGACAACCTCTTGCCACAAATCTTCAGGAGTTCGGCTCTCATTTTGTATACAACCTCTGACAATTAAGTTCGGTGAATGACATCACACCCTAATCTGTGCGAGCTTTACGCGAGTAACAATGCATGTGAATACAAGCCCAGTCATTGTTTAAGCAAGTTCAGACAGGTCACGTTTGTGCGTGCAATGGTTTAGCAGATGCTCATTTCTTCAGTTGAAGGTGTAGCGTGCGCACGTAACTGTGGATAATGGATCAAAGAGGAACACTGCCGTAATTGTGCAACAGTTTCTGGCCAACAAAGGGGTCGTATCCATAGCTCATCCACCTTATTCACCAGACTTGGCACCAGCAGACTTTTTCTTGTTCCCACGCCTGAAACGGGCCTTAAAGGGACACAGATTTACGGACATTCCAGACATTCAAGCAAATGTGACACGTAAACTTAAAGCCATCCCTAAGGAGCTTCCAGGACTTATACACCCGATCCCAAAAGTGTATTGCCTTCCAGGGTGATTATTTCGAAGGACAATAAAGTAAATGTGGCTCTATCTGTTTTGCATTTTGTTGTGTGAACTCATTCACCGAACTTAATTGTCAGAGATTGTACATGTACCTTGCGCCTGTTCTTCTTCAGTTGTTGCTTCAATGGAGAATCCGGCTTTCCGCCAGCAGTTTATAATCACTGTTGGTTGGACAGAATTCCAGGCACTTGCCAACATTTGAATTGCATCCTTGACATTAACATTTTCTGCAATACGCAGCGCCGTTCATTAATTAAAAGCCTTTGCAATAAATGCTGCCGGAAATGGTCTTTCACGTTTTTATGATGCCTTGGTCCAGTGGTTGTAGCATGGATGTGCAGTTCGGTGGAAGGAACTCTAGCTGAATGTTTTCTAAACGTACATTTACTAAATGTGGCGAACAATTGTCTATCACCAAAACTATTTTCCTTTTTTCCAATCAATGCAAGACATGTGAACGATGTACGTTGTACTGAAGGGATAATTTAACCAAGGGGATGTAAAATTAGTACGTTATTCTGAAATGTATGTTAAAGTGAGGTACGTTATTCTGAAACTTTTTAGCATTAAAATACTACGTTTGGGACGGGGGATTTGAAATTTGTACGTTATTCTGAAATGTACGTTGTAACGGGGTTTTACTGTACCAGTTTAACCTGAGAGCTCCGATTCCGGACTGGGGCACAGTATTCAGCAGTTGAATAGACAAATGCAAGGGCTGATGTTCTTAGGGTGTCTGCTCCACACCACCAACTTGTCCCAGCAAGATTAGACAGCCCCAACTTGTCCTTAACTTATCCCTAGTCTTGAGTTCATCTTTTGTCTTTGGGAGATGTAACTTGGAAGAAGGCTTCTGTCAAGGGTGACTCCAAGGTAGACAGGGGTTGGGTCATTTTTGAGTGTGTTGCCACAAAACTTAAGCTGGAGACTGTGCTCAGCCTTGGCATTATAAGGTGAAATGTTGAAGTCACTGTTTTTGAAGGGTTTGGGACCAGCTGCCACTTCTCAAAGTACCTCTGGAGCATCTCAAGATCTTTGTTCATGTTTTCTTCTATTTTGGCAAAGGATTCATCCTGGTAGAGAAGGGCAAGATCATCGGCATAAGAAAATTTAGTCAATATGTTTCTTCGATATCAGAGATGTACAAGTTAAACAACAGTAAAGCCAGGACTGAGTCCTGGGGTAGACCACTTTTTAGGATGTATGGCCTGCTTTTTCACCATTTAAATGGACGATAGCTTTGCGATCAGAGAGCATGTTAGAGATGAGAAATAATAGACTTTGCGGTATGCTATATTAGGACTTTTATGTTTCATGAAAATAAAGCAAAGTTTTTAAAAAAACTGCACTCTGAATAAAGCTTTCCCTAGATGATTTATTACTTTGTTAACTGTCTCCTGATGATTGGCTCACAGCAAGTCGAGTAATAATCACATAAGTGAAAAGTATGTTGTGGGAAACTTGAAGCAAGGGCACTCCTTTATACAGGGTGTCTCAAAATTCCTGGTACAAACTTTGCAAGATGATAGAGGGTGCAACCATAAGCATCTTTTCTCTATAGTGTCTTTAGGGAAACTCAACCCCTGCAAAGATGTGAGGGGCTAAAAGTAGGATGCACCGCCTGCAATGTGGCTGACCTGCATACAGAACAGCTCTAAACATACATATTTTATTCAAAGCAAAATGCTCAAAATTTCCGCCACCAACCTGTATACACAGTTGACATCTGCGTACTCATGATTGGCATGTGTGTTGAAAAATTTGTGTATGGGCTTGGATTTCATCAGCTGAAACAGCAATGCGCGCAGTAAGGTGATCATTGTCTTGGACTTCGAATTTGCATGCATTTACGTATTGTGAACTTGTCTTTGCAATAGGTGTGGTTGATGAATTTAATTATGTTTTATCAAGTGACACTTCATTGACGACAATCAATTAGCAACAGATCACACCTATGTTTTGGGAGAGTTCATCATAATGCAAAACAATTCGAACCTTATTTATCAGTGTCAGAAATTGTGGTTCAGTACCATTTCGGTAATGGGGTGACAAAGTTTAAGGAGTTCAAATTACAGTCATTGGATGTTTAGAGCTGTTCTGTATGCAGGTCAGCCACATTGCAGGCAGTGCATCCTACTTTTAGCCCCTGATATCTTTGCAGGGCTCAGTTGAGGGTTGAAGGTCAAGGGCTACTCGGAAAAAATAAAATTAAAAAAAAACACAAAACAGATTCTATTGTTAACGCATTTATTTTCTTCACTCCTATGAGTGTTGCTCGAACCCTAGTCATGGGTTTGAAGGTATTTTTAACTAAAGTGAAGGAATTTTTGCATGGGAAGCATCACGTTGCTATACGCTGTCCAACGAAAGAAAAACTGAGCGTGTCTAATTAAATTCCCAATTTCAATTGTTAGTTGCTAAATAAAATTAACAATGATTAACAATTGAAATTGAAAATTTAACAAGACACGCCCAGTTTTTCTTTCGTTGGACAGAGTATAGGCAACATCCAATGCTCGTCACAGCAGATACACATATAATTATGTGAATCTGCTTAGTATTTATTAATTAATTTATTCATAATTTTGCTTTGCCTTCCTCGTTAAAGCAAGTTTTTCAGCTCCATTAAGTCATATCGCCTCACCATCGAATTCTCTGTAGTCATTTTGATGTTTTGAATAAACATGTCTATCACAATTATTGTAATCGTAGCTATATTTAAACACTTTATATTTATAAACTGTCAATTCGCTTCTCGTATTTTTTCCGCTTATTTCTTTTGCCACTTGATTCGAGAGCGGGAGGAGAGGGACTTCCCACTCCCTAGACTCGGTTGCCAAGGGCAGAGAACCGTTAGAAAGGGGGACTTGGCAGGAAATCTCAACAATCAGAGAATCCCATACCAATTTATTTAATAAAGGGAATACAGTAAGCGAGAGGCGGATTGGCCGAGGCTCTTCCCGCGTAAAGGTCTTAACAAGCATATGAAAAGGGGAAAAACTTCAAAAAATCTCTCTCACTCTGGATGACAAGGAACACATCCGATAAAAGCAGAAGCGAGCGAGCCCTCGCATCGGGCGGCAAGCCTGATGGCAGTGGTCAGCAATCATGATGACGCCAGTGGACAATGAGCGGCTGAAGTAGGGGAGTAAGAGAGCTCCCTACGCCTAACAACGGCGGAGAAACTGACATGCTTGACCGAGTGGTGGGTTTGGGTGTCATAGTGGGATGATGGAAAGCGCACAAGACAGACAAAAGGTGAATTCCAGATGCTGGATGCATGGTGAAGGAAATGCCTTGATGGGGCTCTCGCAGGGACAGCGAGAGAGTCGAGGAAGGAACAACCAGTATCATTGCCGTGACTGTAGTTATTTCACACTGTATTTATCGCTTATTTTAACCTTTCTTTTACTAACTCGTTAACCACACTTTTAAATCATTTAATTGTGTAACTTAAATTTATCAATCTTTTTTTTTTTTTTTTATTGTAAATAAAAGTGTTTAATTCTTATCTTACCTAAGTTTACTGGTATCTTTATTCAGTGAATCTCACGCAGGGTCTCATAGCAACAAAGGAAAAGGGGGGAGTAATTTTCTTTAATCTAGAATCTCTTTTAATTGTTATGCAGACACAACGTGTTTTTACTAGAAGGATTAATACATTATACTATTCATAACTGGGGGCGGGTCCTCAAGGTTGGCGGCAATTTCCTTTTGTGTGGATAAGACTGAAGACCCCAAGGTTCATGGGGGACAAAAGGTTATTCAATTCAATTTCACTATAAGATCACGAGTTTGGAAACAATTAAAGTTTGACACCCATCATTCATTGACAATAATAACGAATATACTGTTAATGAAAGGCTCTTCACTTTAGAAGTGAAGTACGGGTCGTCACACAACACTGGTAAGGAGTGATGCAACTTCTGAGAAACAAGGAAATAGAAAAGAAAATCTATTGTTTAGGATGGCCTACACAAATAAGCTGCAATTAATTAAAAAAAAATTTTTGCCAAAAAATATATTTAACCGTTTTTATTTAATAATTTATTTATCATTTTACATTTATTAATACTCATTTTAGGCTAATTAAGGGAATTAATAGTTTATAAGTTTAATAAAAAAAAAACATGAGAAAAATTTTTTTAAACATAGCTTCATATCAATACATGAAGTATACTGTCCGCACGCCACAAGAAGACCGCTGATTTGCTTAATGTGCTCATGAGGTGTTGCTGTAGTTGCAGATCAGTCTATAGTTATGAAGAGAGGAAAAGCGCTAAAATCAAGTAGCGCAAAAATAAGTTCTGGCTGTGTTTCCAAACAAATGAAAATGCTTGCACGGAGAGATAGATATCTGAGAAAAATGAAAAAAATAAGAGAAGAAAATCGTCCTTTGTTTACATCGATGAAAGATGGATAGACTCAAATTTGGCTGTTTGTCCCCCAACACTGAATAGTGTGCCACCCACATGCGGGGGCGGGACTGATAAGCAGTCCTACGACGATTCCGAACCCAGTACATGGAGGCAAGGGAGGGTGGAACTCGTTTAAGCGGTGTAATGTGAGATAGGCAATGTGTTTAAGCAACTAAAACAAGTTTATTCAATTACTAAAAAGGTTTAATCGACCACTCAACTTATTTTTAATACACATTTAAAAAAAAAACGATAAGCATAAAAAAACAACCATAACATTAGTGACAAATTCAGGGGCCCCTAAAAAAAAACACATAAATAAATCGACTACATTCTAGCAACATTAGAACTCTATTTACTAACGGCAGTACTGAGCGCCTATGCATCTAATACAATATGCTTAATATCAAATGGCATCTCGCCAACACAAGTGTTCCGTTCCAAGGCTGTACACTGTGGAATACAGAGTGAACATAACCGTTGTCGGTTATGCATGACGCAGTGGAATATTAAACTAATGAACCATCAGATAATGAAGAGACTTCTATATAAAAAATAATTACAGTTTATTTAAGTAATTATTAAGCAGAACATGGATATCAATAAATTACAGGGAGCAATCTTTGCTACCTCTGTTGTTAACAAGAGCTGAAGGAAAAGTGGTAATGCTTACAATATATTAATTACGTGATTGCATTTTCACGTGAGCACGTACTCATTGTTACAATTGAGTTCTATAAAATTATTTCTATAATCCAACAATGCTATAATAAATTATTCCTTTACATTTCAAAATTATTCAAAATTAAAAATTACAATTGTAAGTGAATTAAATATTAATATACAGCAATAAGAATCATAAAGAATGTTTTTTGCACAAAAATATTACATGTTGATAACAAAATGACTAACAATCGGCCCCATCATGCAAAAAAATAATAAAAAAACAAATACATAGTAATAAAATTATTCTATAAATTATTTATCATATATCTGATTCAGTTTCTGCCTTGGAATAGGCTTAGTTAAAAAGTCTGCTAAATTATTTGAGGTTGTTACATATTTTAATTCTATTTCTTCACCCTTGATATATTGTCTAATAAACTTATATCTATATGCTTTGTTTTGAAATTTTCCTGATTATTTTTTGCAAAATACATTGCTGCTTGATTGTCGCAATACATAATTGGTTTATCGATTTTTATAACATTTAATTCAGATATTATATTTTTATACCATATAATTTCTTTTACACTTTCAGTTAAAGATATAAATTCCAATTCCATTTGAGCTTAGTGCAATGCATTTTTGCTTTGTGGTTTTCCACATAAAAGGAATATTACCTAAAAATATTAGGTAGCCACTTGATGAGTGTCTATCATTAAGGATACAACCCCAATTGGCATCAGAAAAGCCAATTAAATCTTTACTACTTACATTTGATAAATTTATTTTCAGCTCTTTAGTATTAAAAAGATAATTTAATAAGTCTATTACCATATACTAATGTTCATATGTATAACCATTATTGAATTGTGATAATACATTTACAGCAAATGATATTATCGGGTCTGCTTCGATTAGCTATAAAGGACAAATAACCAATTAATGATCTATAATCTATTTTGTAACTTTTCTGTGTGTGTTTTTTTGATGTAGATATAATTAATTATTTATTCTTTCAAAGCTAACACCCAATAAAATTGTAGTTTCTCCCAATTCTTGAATTTCAATCTTTTGTTTAATTAATAAAATTAACTTTGACAAAATACTTTCTTTTTTGGCAAATATTACAATATCATCTACATATACTATCAGAATTGCTTTATTTTTCCATTATACACACAGTTGCACCAACTGATGTTTTTAAATTCTAAACCAATTACAATATTATTAAATTCCAAGTTCCATTCACGTCCACTTTGATGTAATCCATAAATCGATTTTTTTAATAGACAAACTTTATTTTCTTGACCTATAATTTCAAAACCATGAGGTTGTCTCATAAATATTCTCCTTTAAGTTACTATACAAGTAAGCTGATTTAACATCAATTTGAACGTGTTTCCAACATAAAATTGATACCAATAGAATGAACAAAAATCGGATAACTGAAAAATTAACCCTTGTGCAACTAATCTTGCTTTATATTTCTTTATATTACCCTTTTCATCTTTTTTAATGGCATATGCCCATCTATTTCCAATAATTTTAGTATTAGGTGGAGGGTCTACTAATTCCCAAACATCTCTTTCTTTCATCATTTTAATTTCTTCCAACATTGCATTATGCCATTTATCTTTCTCTGGTAATAACTGGTATCATAAAATTTTTTAGGAATTTCTACATTATAGGCTTCATCACTATAAAGTTCACAATCATAAAAATAATCCTCAGTAATTTCAGGATTTTCTGAGGTTGAATTTAAAATTGGTTTAAAGGAAAAAAATCCTTGTTATATTCTAAATTATGTTTGTCACAATATTTTCTAACATCATTCTGTGATCTTAGTCTTTCACCTGAAGGTGGATAATAGTAAGCTCTATTCTGTCACCAATTGTATGCTTTCGTTCTTCTCTATTCCATTCATTAATATCTATTTTCTTTAAATTGTTAATTTTTAATCCAATGTCATTTAGATCATTGGCTTGAACATCTAATTTAAAGTTTAAGTAATTATATTCTTTTTTATTTTTAATTAAAATGTCTACCCCTCTTTTGCTTTCATCGAACTTTACATGAATGCTTTCTATAACCTTTTGTTCTTTTGGTAACCAAATTCTATAGCCTTTTGTGTTAAGAGCATATCCCACTAGAATACCTTGATTTGCTCTCATTTGTAATTTGTTTCTATACACTTTAGGTATATGAACATATGTTAAGGAACCAAGGACTTTAAAATAATTAACAGTGGGTTTCCTTCCCATCCAAATTTCTTATGGGTAACATTGTTTGTTATTATTTGAGAACATCTGTTTTTTATATGAACATAAGTATATAAAGCTTCAGCCCAAAATCCTGGTTTTAAACCACTGTCTAAAAGCATTGATCTTATCCCATCTAGTGCTGATCTATTAAATCTTTCAGCTATTCCATTCTGTTCGGGTGTATATATTGAGGTTTTTTCATGTTTAATACCTAAATCAGTTAAAAATGTCTCAAATTCTTTACTACAAAATTCCATTCCATTGTCAGTTCTTACAATTTTAATTTTGCTATTTAGTTCTCTTTCTACTTTTGCTAAATACAATTTAAAACATTTAAATACTTCAGTTTTTCTTTTAATTGTGTAAACATGTACCATTCGGGAATAATCATCGATTAACGAGAGAAAATACTCATTACCGCCAACTAACTTAATTGGGGCTGGTCCCCATAAATCCATATGCACTCTATTTAGAGGCTCATTACTTAATCTATTATCATCATTAGTTAAAATGGCTCGAGTTGACTTACTCTGCCTACATCCTTGGCAATTTGTAAAGTCGCCAGTAATTTTTTCTATATCTCTAACACAAATATCCTTACTCATAGTTTTTAACAATGGTACATTTACATGACAAAAACATCTATGGACTAATTCCATATTAAAATAAGAGCTAAAAGCACTACATTGTTCAGAACTATCATTTTTACTATCTGCCTTTTTAACATTTGCTTTTAATACATAAAGTTTATTACTCTAGGTACTGTTAGAAAGTAATTCTTATTTGGAGTATAAATTTCCATTTTATTTTTCTCCCAAATTATTTTATAGCCTGCAATGTCAAATTTGGCTCCACTAATTAAATTCCTCCGCATATTCGGAGCATAAAGAACATCTTTTAACGTTAATGTATCATCATGATTGTATACATCTTTAATTTGTAATACTACATCTCCAATTCCAGTAATATCACTGGTTGAGTTCTTATCACCTATTAAAGCTTTCATGGGAGTGATAGTTCTAAAATTTATAAAACAGTCTCGGTTGTTGCAAAAATGAGAAGTGGCAGCACTATCAATCAGACAGGTATTAGGAAGGTTTCTTACCTTGTTGCTAGATTGTACATCACTGCACATTACCTCCTTTTGTGTTTCTGTGTAGAGAACCTTATTTCTGTCCATATTGATACTGGTGCGTTCCGCTTGCTTCCTTTTCTCTTGATTTTTCAACTTGAAGCACTCTGTTTTCAAATGGCCATCTTTTTTGCAGTAATCGCATTTTTTATTCGAAAACTTGTTCCTGGAGTCGATTCTCCTACGTTGTGGATATTCAACTTGTGAATTCCCTTCCTGGTATTTTCGTGAATCCCTAGTGACGAAGGCATCTACATTTAATTCTCGATTCTCGTCTCTCACTTTCTGGGCGATTCTTCCCGATTCGTTGACGAGTTGTGTTTCTACGTTTGTCATTGTGAATTCACCATCTGGAAGTCGATACAATGTTTGAACTAAGTTGTCGTATTCTTTGGGCAGTCTTCTAATTAGCTGGAAACAGATTAACAGTTCGGGTATCTTAAAACCTGCATCTTTGATGGCAGTGGTCAATTCTGTGATGCGTCTGCAGAATATCCCGATGGTTTCCGTATCTGCTTTGAATCGTGTGTCGTAAAAATCGTTTATGAGGCCTGCTAAACGTGCACGTGACTGTGGCTCGAAGTTCTTTTTCAAGATCTCCCAGGCTGTTTTCCCATCTGATGTATCGGAAATGAGCGTTTGAAGCTGTCTTTCGACGCCTAGGTAAATCATTGTGTAGGCTCGATTTTTTCTCCATTCGTAATTTTGCCTGTCCCTCTCAGGTGCATCGTCCAAATATGGTTTGGTCTCTCCACTAATAAATTCCCAGCAACCACGGTCTATAAGGAGAACTTTCATATCTGTTTTCCATGACTTATAATTGTGTTGATTCAATTTCGGAAAACTTAACGTTGACGAATCGGCGGCGTCCATTTTGTTTTTTTTTCTTTGGTTTCTATAAACGGCCCCAGTCGAAAAACTTCTGTTGTTTTCTAGGGTTGGACGCCCATCACTTCTGTTGCGAATAAATCTTTAATTTTGACTGTTCATAGCTCCAAAATATTTAACATGTATTCAGGCTTGCTTGTAGGATCACTTTGAAAATGATTAGGCCTAAGAAGTGCACAGCGTTGACAAGCTGCTAGTTCCGTTGAATCTGCTGGTGTTCGTTGTGATTAGGCGATTAGGCTCAAAACCTTTGGTTGGCAATTATATGATTAGGCCTATAATCTTTGTTGTGTGATTCGGCCCATAACCCTGTTGCGAATTATTCCATTAGGCCCATAACCTGTGGAATACAGAGTGAACATAACCGTTGTCGGCTATGCATGACGCAGTGGAATATTAAACTAATGAACCATCAGATAATGAAGAGACTTCTATATAAAAAATAATTACAGTTTATTTTATTTAAGTAATTATTAAGCAGAACATGGATATCAATAAATTACAGGGAGCAATCTTTGCTACCTCTGTTGTTAACAAGAGCTGAAGGAGAAGTGGTAATGCTTACAATATATTAATTATGTGATTGCATTTTCACGTGAACATGTACTCATTCTTACAATTGAGTTCTATAAAATTATTTCTATAATCCAACAATGCTGTAACAAATTATTCCTTTACATTTCAAAATTATTCAAAATTAAAAATTACAATTGAAAGTGAATTAAATATTAATATGCAGCAATAAGAATCATAAAAAATGTTTTTTTGCACAAAAATATTACATGTTGATAACAAAATGACTAACATACACAGCAATCCAACCAGGGTTAAATGAACCAGACGCACCCAACGCATTACTTGAGGCCCGAGGAACCCAAGAATTGGTCTATACTAGAACACGCCATATACCCCTTTTTTAAATATCAGGGAGGGGTACTGTAACCCCTTTTAATAACGCAACTAATCAACTTTTACTGTGATGCTACAGCGCACAATAGACCCCTTAGGTTCAGCTACCCCTTCTGACTTATGCGCGGGAGTGAACGACTGTTATAAGTGCAATCATTTGGCCCAATCTTTATTCTGCTTCTCAATATTAGCGCTAGGAACCACTTATGCAAGCTCAGCTGAACATATACCGTTACCAGATATAAAATCCTTGACTTTAGACCGAAGTGAATCAAAAAACATTTAAACATTTGACTCATTAATTATGCTTAACTTATTATAAATAATTATTCACAGGTGCAAAGAATCAGTTCAAAAGGAATCAGTAACTTTCGGATTGCATCTAAAAGAGCGTCCTCGTCTACGAATTAGAACGTTAATATCGCTCAATGCGTACTCAGAACAATAGGCAAAGTTACGGGCGTGAACGTTAAACATGCTTTCACAAACCCGCACATGGCTTGAAAACACTTTCTTGTCAAAGAGAAAAACATTTCTCCGGATTATAACATAAAAAAAAAAGAACGGTCTCACCAAACACGTCGGCAAGTTGTTTTCTCAGCTTTGACGAGCAGAGTAAACAAAAGAACAACATCAGCGATCCATGACATAGGCACAGCTCCATTTGATTCTAAGACGTTCTCCTGAAGACTTGTCCATAATTAAATAAAACAGTAGCATACAATGGTGAGTTTATGGCGAATTGTAAAATTCAGCTGTTACTACTACTTATTTTAATTAAGCTGTAGAGCATTACTGCGTAGGGAGCAAATGACAAGCGCCATTTTCGAACCCTGTTCCGATGGACGCTTGTTTTCATCCCTCTCCCAACGATATTTATACGTCCCTCCTGTCAAGCTTTTTTTTAAGAACTCCCCCTTAAACAATAACAAAAAAACAGATAGAAAAACCGCAGTTTTTCCGAGAATTTCTCCCTGCTACAACAAAACCCAGCATCTGCCGATGATGACATTGTTGCCGCGAAGGGAAACTCTAAGCTGCTCACAACGATCACGTTAAAGTGAGATTTACTATTACAACACACATTGTACAATCACACACGTTTTCGTATACCGACCATAATTCTAAAACGGGGTATAATTTACAAGTTAGGACATACTAAGAAAAAATTAACGAGGCATAAACATACAAGTACACACGATCCACAAGAATACGGGAGCACCTCCCCCACCATACATGCATATACATATCTTACAGTCACAATAGATTCATCTGCAACTGCAGCGACACCATACGAGTACATTAAGCAACGCAGCGGTCTTCTCGTGGCACGCTGACAGTAATGAAGTACACTGCTGCCAGTCTAAGTCACGAAATCGGATAAGTTGCGGTCAATGGCTGGACCCCCCCCCCCCGTTTTTTCTTTTCTTTTGAGAAATCCGCTCTTAAAACCGCTGATAATAGACAGGATTAGAATTCATAATAAAGATTAAGTTAGAAATATAAACTTCGTCCTGCAAAACTAACTTAACAAGTATTTCAACCAAATCGTTCACTTAATTTGTTGTACTTACATGAGGAAGGCAAGTCATCCAACAACGTTAGTCATTGGCTCTGGGAAGGGTGAACATGTAAAAATGTTCTCATTGGCTCTTTGGATGAGAACCTTTTGAGGCAATCAGTTTATGACAATCTTTCAGTTGTTTTCTATCGGCCTCAGTGGCTTAGTGGTTGCGTCATCACCTCTGATGCCCGAGGACGTGGGTTCGACCCCGGTCGAAGACGACGAGGATTTTTTCAGGGGAAAAATCCTGAGATCATGCACTTCCTTCGGTAGGGAAGTAAAGCCGTTGGTTCTGTGTAGTTGTTTGCTGGCTGCACATTAAAGAACCCTTGCGAGGCAAAATTTGCGGCCCCTATTTTTAAGAAACTTTTGCATTTGAAGGTGGCACCGTCTGTCGCAGAACAACAAACTCACTATGTCACGGGCGGTGAAATCTTGGCTCCCAATATTCACGACATAGAGGAACAACAGTGTAATATTGTTTTGTATAAAATAATATTGTTTCGTTCAATTTTTAATAGCATAGATGTTAAAATACATATGCATGGTTATAAATAATAAAATCATACATAATAAGGATGGTCTGAATTTTACCACAACAGTTTTTCTTCCCTCCTCCTGCCTCTATTAGTTTGAACCTGTCGTGTATGGAGCCCATTTCAAAATGAACGTTTGCCAGTATCTCGAAACAGGAATTAAAGGCATTTTGTAAGTTGTTAGTTTTTCACACTGAAGAAAAAACAATGCAATGGTATGACATTTTTACTACAAATTGATGAAATGGCCGCCATGCTGTTTCACTAGATCAGCGAGTCAGCGTACAGAATTTGCTCCTCAAGTGGCGAAAATTAGTCCCTTGAAATTTGGAGTGACAAACTCTTCTCTCACTCCAAAGTTTTGCATTAGTGATGAGATGAGGACAGATCTCCTCTCAAATGCATTTTCTTGTGGAGAAAACCTTACTCGGCTCAAGTGGCCGCTTAGACTGCTTAGTGATCTGACTCTTAGATTGTAATCTAATTATTTACTTAGATGTAAATTATTGTATTCAAGACCAAATTTATTACTACGAATCTAAATAAACAATTTTCCCTTACCAAATCCATCATCTCCAACCAAGGTGATATTTCCATAATCTTCCCTCATTGTTATTTCTTCTGCCCGACTCTGATTCAATGTAAACTGTGCATGCACATCAATATCACTGGTTTAAAAAAAATAAAGAAAAGACATCTTTTAATTAATAAATAAATAGTGAAAAATATCTTTTCCAGTTCTAATCTTTTATTTACCTTACTATTTGTGTTATTAATTTAATTATATATTTCTTTTAATTTGAGATAACTGAGATAAAGGATTCATTTCATTTTTCATTTCTTTATTAAAAAGCACAGTAGATGCATAATAAACTATTTTTAATTTTGTAATTGTGTAAACAAACTAGAGCAAAAGACAATCTAAGGATAACATGCAGGAAGAATGTAGCATATTTAAATGAATAAGGAGAGGACAAAAAATAGAAGATCGTCTAATAGAGAGCGAGAATTTGGTGGAAAAGCATGAACCCCAAATGCATTACTACAACTCTTCAAGCTGGTGGAGACAGAGTTATAGTTTGGGGTGTGTTTTCCTGCCAGGCTTTGGGCCTTATAATTCATGTTGATCGATGACTAAATCCTACTACATATCTAAACATTCTGGCTTGTCAGCTTGACATATAGATGGTTTATCCCAATGGAGATGGTTAATGAGTTTCAACAAGATAATGAGTCCCACCATAGTGATCATAGTGAACAGGATTAATCTCAGGAATATGAAGGTGAGTTACTTTGCCTAGGGAGGGAGGGTTGAGTAGTGCTACAAAGTGTTGCAAAAAGAGGGAGGGGGTTAAAATTGTGTCATTTTAGCGAGTTTTGTGAGTGACATTTGAGATGGTGAATGGATATTTATTGTCACAATTTCAATCTGATATTTCAGACTGGTCAGGAAATTGCAGTATGGTTAGTTGGATCTGTTAATATCACACTAGCCTTATTCTTCATTTGATGGGAAAATAGGGAAGAGCAAACAGAAAAAAAGTGTTTGATTATGCATTATAAATGTAAGTCAAAGCAGGATAAATGTTTGATTAAAATAAATAAATAAATAAATAAATAAATAAATAAATAAATAAATAAATAAATAAATATAGATTGTAAAAAATTTGGAGAAAATATTTCAGAAATGATAATAATGATTTCTTTAAATGAGGTAATAATCTTACTTCAAATCAGGAATTGCTGTGTCAAAATCATGAAACACCTCAGGAAGTGTGATGGTTGCAACTGCTGCTTCTCGATTCTCCTCTGGAAGATCCACCACTCCAGGACGAAAAGCCATTTTGATTTTAATAAAAGCTTCATTGCAGTCAGCTAACAAATACTTAGCTTTACGGGAGTAGATGCGAACTACTCCTAATAGCAAATGTCCAGATGTTCTCAATGCCATTTTTACCTATTTATTAAATTAAAAGCACAATAAGATTTCAAACTTTTAGATTATATTGCAAGCTTTTCAAGCAATGAAATAAGTAATTTTTGGCAAACTTTTTTCTTTATAAAATTATCAAAACCATAAACAAATTCATTGTTTTAACTCAGCCCAATTTTAACCTAATAGTATTGAACAGTTATAGCATTGGATAATTCATAAAATTTACCATGATAATTTTTGTATTAAGTAAAAATATCAGTTAACAATAAATAAATGCAATTGAAGGGCTTGGAGCATTAATAAGACAAGCCACACTTTTGCCTAAACCAATATATTTATACCGGGTGGTTATAATTACACTTTCCCACTTCTGCACGGGCTGCAGACCGCGTTATTGCACGGATAGCGATGAAACTTGGAGAAGAGAATTCCAACGGAAAATTTATTAGCGCATACAGCCACCAGGGAAAAAGTGGTGCCATATGGAATAGCGCATTGTGTCTGCGAACAACCAACCTGCAAAGGTCACCTTTCTGTTCTAAATCCCCCCCAAGTATTCCATCTAGTTAAGAAAATCCAGTTCATCAAAACAATTTTATAAGTGAAATATGACTAATTTAATCTAGGATAAATAAATAAAAGGAAGAAAACACTAACCCACACAAAGATTTTTTAATGACCCATCAGGAAAAAAGATTTTTTAATGACTTATGAAAAAATCTGTGTGGACTAACTTTTTCTTGTTTTTATTTACTTACATTAGTGCCCACAGTTTTTGGCTTGTTTCGTTTGTATCAATCTGGGATTATTTCCTTATCTAATTATCAATTTATGCCAAGCCAGTAAGCATTGCATGAAACAATACAATATTTTAAATTATTTGGCTAGTCTACCTTCATTTTCTATTAGGCCAAATAATCACATATGTACAGTCTATTCCAAAAGTGTTTTTACTTAGGTGAATGATGTTCGTCTTCCTTGGAATACATTAAACCAGTGAGATTAATCAGTCCAGGCAACAAGTCAAGTTCGAATCACGTTGGACGATGCTATTTATTGTTTCTTAATAATGGCGATAGGTAGGCATAATGAGTGAAGTCAAACTGTTTTAATTGAAATCTGATTTTGAGCCTTTATTAGGAAAGTTTTTATTATTAATATATCAATGTATATTATTATTACTTTGGCAGAAATCCAGTATAATAACGTGAAAACTACACGAGGAAATAAGCAATAAATTGGCAAAGCACACTCAAATAAGTGAAAATTATTGTTATATAATGGCGAATACACGAATTAAATCATTAGATGTTTTTCATGAAATAATCAGTAGTAGAAAATTAACTTTAAGTTTGTTGCACATTTAACAAAATAATAATATATAATGTATAAAACTAATATGGTATTTCATAGGAAATAGCTACCAATCTTTCAAAATGAAATACAGGATCTTCTGGGTTTATGCTTAAAAAAAATGGACAAGTGCGAGTCGAACTCGCGTGGAGAGGGTTCCGTACGATGAATATGTTATCTACCATGTTTTTTTTTAAATCTGACCCAAATTTGTAAAAGAAAGTATGTATGGTACAGGAATGTACAGGGAAATTTCTGAATATATTGTCTATTGCTGAATTCTGTCTTGTTGTATATTCTTGAATACGTAGAGTAAGACCGAGTGATAGAAGGTATTCTGATATTTCATTTTTTGATTTGTCCTTAAAATTAATAGTGAAGCCTCCTGCTATAATAATCTTTTCGGTGCTTTGAATTGGAGGCATTCACAATGCCCACCCCTTAGACTATCTAAAAATAAAACCTGAAGAATTGACCGACCGTTCGACTTTGCGAATACAGTAACGATTTTTTAATTAACATTCGCAACTGATTTTTATTAAAATTTAAATAAAAATTAAATTTAATTTAATAACTTAAAATAGGTAAAATTACTTATTTAGGATTTTAATTTGATTTTCCTACTGTATTTAATCTAGCGCGAATTCTTTTTAATGATAATAGATATATTAAAAAAACGTAGCTAACATTGGCTGCGAGTAAAAAACGTAGCCCACAAGAAAGACAGGCCTGGGCACTCAAAAGTTACCTGACCACAGTAGTCTGAGCAACAATCCAAACTTCATTGTTTCCAACAAACGAAAAAAACACCGATTGTTAAAATCCGAGATGGAGACAATAAAAGTTGGATTGTTGCTCAGACTACTATAGTCAGGTGACTTTTGAGTGGCAACACGGATGACACAGGCAACTCCCAGGCAACACCTTCTAGACACAAGGCCTCGACACGGATGACTCTGACGTCATACAGTAGGCAGCACAGCCAACAATAAATACAGGCCGGGGCAGTTGAAAATCACCTTTTACATTGTTTTCGACTGCCCTGGCCTGTATTTAAAGCTGGCCTTGCTGCCTACTGTTTGACGTTAGAGTCTTCCGTGCCAAGGCCTTGTGTCTAGAAGGTGTTGGCCCAGGCCTGTCTTTCTCGTTGGCTACGGTAAAAAAACTATGACATCAGTATTTTCTCGAAATTTAACAATGTTTTTTCATTTGTTGGAAACAATAAAGATTGGATTGCTCGGCACTATCATAGTCTTATAATTCCCTGGTCTGTACCAACACCACCTAGAGAGAAGGCCTGCGCCACAGAAACTGTATACATTGTTACGTCATCATTAAACGGCCAAATTTAGGGCTTATTATTGGTAGAAATACGATTAACAATAGACACTTTCTTGTGATGTAACAATGTATGACGTTTCTGTGCGCAGGCCTTCTGTCTAGGTGGTGTTGTCTGTGCACTGGCACCGATTTCCATTGTTTTAGTCCAACAATTGGATTGCTGTATTTAATGAAGAGAACAGGTGATTGTGGGCGATTGGTTGGTCCGATTTGGATGATTTTTTTTGTTTTCTTTGTTTTTTTATGCTGAACAAGTTTGCAATTGGGTTTTTTTCTCTATCCCTTACGGTTTTTGAGATAATCACGGTCTATAGATATTCATGGTCAACGAGCTTCGGATATTTTCCATTGTTTCGAGAAGCTAAGGAAAACAGATCGCGCCTGGTGCCGCATAGATCGCATTGAAACTGAAAATGAAAGTAAAGTTTCTGTCTGTCGATAGGACGGCGCTGCAGGTGTCTTTGGGCCGATTGTACATGCAGTGCCACTATTCAATAGAGTTCCCACCCTACCGGGAGTTAGAAAATTTAGCTTCATTTTAACAATGAAACTCGATGACCATGAATATCTAAAGACTAATGACGTATATTAAAGACTGTGGTCAAAAATCTTCACCGGTGAGAGAATGATGACGCAATTTCTCACTGGGCTAACCGTCTGTTTTCTCGACGAGGACAATTAGACTAACCGGTTAGGCATAGCAGCACCATAATAGTAAAAGAGATTTTTACTATTACGGCAGTACTAACTGGCGTTTCTGACCGCGTTAAAATGAGGTCAAAGTTTTCTCACTGGGATTTCTGACCGACCAAATGCTAACTCTTCTCACCGGTGAGAGTGTTTGACCTTAGCCAAAGATAGACTCCGAATCCTATTGTTAACAGCGGCAAAAAGTGAAGCAAATAGAGCCATGACAGTTCTGGGCAAGAGTGAGCCGTGGAGTAATTAGCTGTCTGGCTGCTTTGTTTTTGAAGATTTTGGGCCTGAGGAATTCCTCAAAGTTAAACTGCGTACAACTGTACAAATACACAAGAAAAAGGTTCAGGAATCATTTTCCACAAAAATAAATCAAAAATAAGTAACTAAAATGAAAATACGTAACTGAAAGACAATTGAAACGAAATTGAAATTGAAACCATGATCGAAAAATTGTTTATAAAATATAATAAAATACTTCAAATACAAAGTAAACGAAAAGATAAACTTATCACTCTGTGAAAAGCGTGTGAAAGAATTATTAATCAGCTACTCTCGTGTGTTTAGCCATGTGTTTTGCATCAACTTCACTCACTTTCGGCCATGATAGTTCTGGGCATGGAGCTTCCCAATTTGCTTCAAGTTACAACAATAGAATTCGGAGCAAGGCTTTTGTATAGAACAAAACTGTCAGCTACTATTACGTGTTCAGCAACAAATATGTAACATTACCTGACAGTTTTGTTACGTTGTGCGATCGTTAGAATGCATTGTTAAGTTTGAGCTGTAGCCAAATTCATTCAAGAGAGGGGGCAAAAAACAACTCTTCAGTAAAAACAGCAATCCAATTGTTGGACTAAAACAATGGAATTCAATGCCTGTGCACCACCATGGCCTTCTAGAAACTACCAGGCCTGAACATGGAAAAGATAAAACATTTTTATGTCAAACTGGTGGTGATATTACAGAAGTTAGTTCAACGTCACAATCTTAGTGCTTTAACAATACATTATTGACGTCATGTTCAGGCCTAGTAGTATCTAGGAGGCCTTAGTACCACGGTCTATAGATATTCATGGTCATCGAGCTTCGGCCATTTTCCATTGTTTCGAGAAGCTAAGGAAAACAGATCGCGCCAGGTGCCGCATAGAACGCACTATTTCCGACCGCAACCTGCGATAGAGATTTTCATTCAAACTGAATACGAAAGTAAAGTTTCTCTCTGCCGATAGGGTGGCGCTGCAGGCGCAGTTGGGCAGATTATACATGCAGCGCCACTTTTCAATAGAGTTCCTGCCCTACCGGGAGCTAGAAACTTTAGCTTCATTTTAACAATGGAGCTCGATGACCATGGATATCTATAGAACGTGCTGTGCACAGACCAGGGGATTAAAAGACTATGGCAATTATGGACACAGACAAGGAGCAGGAGAAGTTAGCATTTTACATTCAGGATGATTATTGAAAAACAACTCATTTATTTTACATTTGTCTTGTATTCCTAATGTATTTACATTCATTATATATATATTTTTTAATTTCTAATTTTTAATTTGAACAAAACAGTTTCAGTTTCAGGAATAGCTGAAGATACTGATCGATAGCACAATATTGAGAGATTTACCATGTTATTTTAAGACCATAGACTTCTTATAGGTTTTCCAGTAATCTATAAGCAAAGAACTATTTTCTGTATTTTTTTCGAAATTTTAGGCTCAGTAGTTTCGGAGATAAGGTGGGGGGAATGGTCAATTTCCATTTTTTTTTCTTAAATAACTTTAAAACTATTTATTTTAAAATTATAAAAAAATATATTTGAGACCCCCACAACAAGCCCTTTCATTTGATATATCACACGATACAGTTTTCAAAACTTTTTTTTTTAATTTTCTAATTTGCCCCCCAAAAGTGACTCTAATATTCAAAATTTATTTATTTACGTTACACGTCCGTGTTTGGGTCATAGAAATACATATGTGTACCAAATTTCAACTTAATCGGTCCAGTAGATTCGGGAATGGGGGGGATGGTCAATTTTCATTTTGTTTCTTAAATAATTTTAAAACTATTTATTTAAAAATTATAAAAGAAATATATTTCAGACCCTCTCATTAAGCCCCTTCATTTGATATATCACACGATACAGTTTGCAAAAGTTTTTTTTTTAATTTTCTAATTTGCCCCCCAAAATTGACCTTCATATTCAAAATTCACTTATTTACGTTACACGTCCGTGTTTGGGTTCCAGAAATACATATGTGTACCAAATTTCAACTTATTCGGTCTTGTAGATTCGGAGTAAATTGGCTGTGACACCGGGACAGACAGACACAGGAGTGATCCTATAAGGGTTCCGTTTTTCATTCGGACGTACGGAACCCTAAAAATAACACATTGGCAAAAAAGGTTGCATTCTCATCCACGACGGGGAAAAAATAATGTATAAAAATACAGTATCTTATATATATGAAGAAAGCATATGTTTATGCAGTATACAATATGCTGTTTACTATACAACATTACTATATTAGTAATATTACTATTTTACTATACAGCATACTATATCGGATTCAGTCTGTGGAGTTTTCATTCCTATTTTCACCAATAATTTAAACATCTGAGATTTTACGTAGGATAAACCCTCATCGAACATTCTTGAATTATTCTTAAATACTTATTGCTTTGTTTTTAATAAGCGTGTTAAATGTTTCATCTGCAAAGTCTATCTCACTGAAATAAAAAGCAGTGATTAATCTTTTCAGTTAAAAGTGATGTAATTCGCCCACACCAGTCATAAACCTCATCCTTATTTCCACTTTGGGCCAAGCCCATTTTAAACTTCTACGGTGTTTGTTCAAACTACTAGATTTTATAACCGATCAACTTTGCTTAGCTCAACTCCTGCCAAGCAAGTGAAAACCCTTTTGGAATGAACTGTACTTCTCTATTATGATGCATAGTCTCTGCATAGAATATGCTAAATTACAAGTTAGTGAATTTGTAAATTTAAAAAAATATATTAGCAATCAAAATACCATCATTTTTCTTTCATATCCTTTTAGCCCATACTTTGAGGTTCGAATTTTCAGGTTGTTGCAAAAGTTTTTTCTGGATTTTTATCCCAACACAAAAACGATTAAACTTGAATGACAGATTCAGCTCATGCAGATGCCGGGCAATGGTTGAAAAGTGAATCTTGAACTGTTCTGCGAGTTCCCTCGTTGTTACATTGTGATCTTCAATTGCTTGGCGTAGATCACCATCTGAAATCATGATTGGCCGACCAGAGAGGTGCATCTTGAAGAGTGCTATCTCCGCTTCTGAACCGGCGATACCATTCTTCTATTGTACATAAACTAACAGTGCCATCACCTAAACGTTGGCAATGTTTCGGTGACATTGCGCAGCACTGATCTTTCCAGAATACTCGTAGAAGATTATTGCTCGAATATGCTCGCGTGAAAGGTCCATTTCAGACCACTGATGGCACTCACAGATATATAGTCAGAAAGTTGATTCTTGGCAAGGATATTCAGGAATCGAATGCAATAATTTGTTTGAAAAAATATGAACACCCCCTTTGGAAAATGAGCCCTTCTTGGGCACAGGTTCTAGAACCAGAAGAAACTTTTGCAACAACCAGATAAAAAAAAAAGTGACTTGGTAGCTCCTGTGCCAGATGCAATAATAATCACTTGATAAAACAATGTCTTTGCACTTAATAATTCATTAATTAAAAAACTTATTAAATTTAGTGTCTCTCAGAGATAGGCAAGATTTATGCAATATTTTTTCCCTGATATGTACATACTTGGATTGATAAATGGTAAAAAATTGGCAGTGAAATGTAGATTAAATATAGAGCTATGAATTTTTTCCTCAAATAATGCTTTTAAAAGTGGCATCTAGGAAATGTCATTTGCATGCAATTTTCCAAACTTTGACAATTTATTTCTCAGAAACTATGCATCCTAGAGAGGAAAACTTTTCTATGGATCAGTAACTTGATAGTGGGTGCCATTCCAAAATTTATCTGGGTGATATGGAATCGCCCACCACTGACGGTCCTTCTGATTGTGTCACGGTGTAATTGACAATCTCACCAAAGAAAACCACGACCATAGTCCTGTTTTCAGGAGACCGTTGCGGATAATCGGGGTAGACAGACGTGGAGTGACCATTTCTGATTTGAGTAGACATAACTGGTTGGTCTGCCAGAGGAGGCCTTCGAATTCGCCAATCCTCGCATTCATTCAAATGAACATGCCCGCATTGTCCTGAATCATGTCTGCGACTGACTAAAGGCCGGTTCACATTCAGCGAATTCGCGGAGTGAAGCGTTTTCCCCGAATCCAGGTGTTTGCTAGGCGTCACAAAGACGCGCGCGTTAAAATGCGGAGTCGTTTCACATTCAGCAGGAACGAAACAGGGAGCTAGGCGAACTTCCTTCTCTGCTTTCAGCCTGCATCCTCCCCTTCCCCCCCAGCTATGCGAACTCCGCTCTGATTGGTTGTTCGATCAGTCGTTCTTTCATCCAGTCTCTTTTGCTTTCTAGACATCGTGCATATATACAGTGATAACATGGCTTTCTTGGCATCGTGTACATGCATATATTATATTTTTTATTAGGAAAAATGACAGAAAACGCGCTATCGGCAAATTTCAATATGGCCGACTTGACTGGCGGAAGTGGGTTAGAAACAGTTGCTAAGGATTCTGGGACTGGAGAGATGCTCACTCGTAGCTGATTGGCTGCGCATTAGAAACGACTTCAGAAAATTCCAACACGATTGGAATTTGAAAACCCGCACCGTTGTCGGCTCTAACCCGCTTTCCGCCGCGAATTCGCTGAATGTGAAACTGCTGCGGCAACCAAAATCGCGTCCAATGTGCCAGATACGGCGAATTCGACGCAAAATCACTGAATATGAGCCGGCCTTTAGACAGACAACCCACACTCAAGATTTTCTTTTTTCTTGGGCACATCCCTGTAGATGGAAGACATTTTGAGCATATCCTTAGTTGTAGCCTCTGTATTTTCAATTTTTTTAATTTACACAAGAAAAATAGATGTCAATTCTTTGTTGTAGAAATGTTTTAGTTTTATTTTTGAGTGGTCTACTCATCTGAGTACTACAGTTTGTCTGTGCTTTTTTTTAAATTGTGTTTATAATTGAATACAGATCAATTTGGTAATTGGAAATTGGTCAGCATCTGTTACAGGGGTGAAGATCCTGAGTCACTGATGAGCCGCCCTATCGCTCTAACAGTCATTAATACATTTGAAGTTTTAAAAACTGAAACAAATTTTGTTAAACCTACAATAAAATTCAATTTCATTTTTATAAAAATTTAACAAAATATAAGAAAAACTGTATGTTTAAAAAATTATAAAATTAAAATTACCTGGAAGGTCACACAGCTAGAAGCATAAAAAGCCTGAAGAGAACACTGAACAGTAAGAGAGGATATATATATTTAAAAAATTACCTTTGGCTGTAGTATGCCTTCAACACTACTTTCGATGTTTGTCTCAAACACATGAGCTTTCGTTAACTTCTTATCCCAATGGGCAGCCAACCATATTCGAGCTAACGGACCCTTCTTACTTAAAACAAAATGCGCATAAAACATGTCGGTTGCCAATGCTACCTGGTTTTCAAAAAGAACAAAAATATCTCAATCAAACAATAAAAACAATTTCCATGACAATAAATTTACAATAACAATAGAAAACCTTAAATTTCTAACAAAAATAACATTCACGAAAAACAAGTAAAATAACTACAATTTCATCCTTGCAGATCAGATACCATAAATCAACATACACTGCTAAAATTAATTACAGGAGAAAGAGATCATGCCAAAATTACAAAGATGCAACTTCCACATTCATGAAACGACAACTCAGTTCCAGTCTGCCAATGATTCTAATAAATCAGACCATTACAATATCGTTCAAATTGAAAACTTTAAAAGGACTTATTATAAACATTTTCAAATCCTTATCAGGGTTCTCCCCAGGCCCTTTTTAACGGGCGCGCCGCCCGGCTGAAGAATACACGAAAAACTGCACAACACTGCATAATATTTTATTTGTTTTTGTTTTTAAATTTTGTCCGCCCGGTTATTTTAGCTTGCCGCCCACCTGATAAAATTTTCTGGGGAGAACATTGCTTATTATAAATGCAATACAATGGTATTTTATTAGATGGTCAGTGAGGGTTTTAATAGTACGCCTACCTCAGCTATTCAAATTAATGATGAAAAATAGGAAAGAAAATTCCGCAGCCTGGATTCGAACCAGGAACCTTTGGCTCGGACCGCCAA
>JAHWFO010104518.1:1259283-1272055 GCA_023313115.1 Rhysida immarginata | reverse complement strand
TTGGCGGTCCGAGCCAAAGGTTCCTGGTTCGAATCCAGGCTGCGGAATTTTCTTTCCTATTTTTCATCATTAATGGTATCTTGGTTAATGAAAGCCTTAGATAACAACGTAATTGGTTTATGACGAGTTGCTGAAAGAAAAAAAAATACATGTATCATTGATAACGACGCTTGATTATGCTTAATTTGGTAAATGTGTTTCCATTCATCAGTTGCCATGGAGATGTTTTTTGTCCTGCATGACAGCAAACCTCTATCCAATCTTACACTCGGCTATGTGAGAGGACATTAACAAGAAAGGACGAAAAGAAACCACTAATTCCACATAAATGAATTTTATAAAATAAAAACTCAAATGTTGGCGAATGAGAAACAAATGAAGGCGACAGAGCTTTGAAATGTACATCCGAGTTTTTATTTTATAAAATTCATTTATGTGCAAGAGTGGTTTCTTTTCTTTCTTTCTTGTTATCCTAGTGTCCACAGTTTTGGCTGTTTGTTTTATGGGAGGACACTGCCGAACAGAGAACAGGCATGCGGCATAGCGGTTAAGCTTAGACATGTTTGATCCATCAGAACCAGCTGTTTACATTTTTCGATGATTGTATATTTCCTTGTAGTGTACTTTTTTTTTTAATGTAGTTTATGATGGAAATAGAGTATTTAAGCATTTATTTTTTTGTGTGTTTACAGACAATAAATAGTACCTATAATTTATCATGTACTATGGTTGTTGGGGAGAAGCCGGAACAAATTAATCGAATTCCAAATACGTATATCTTTTGGAAATTGCATCGTGGATGACTACAATTTTGGCTAATGACAGTAATCCTGGAACATTACTGCACTTAACCAAGGTACTGCTGTATTATACATTAACCCTCAAAATAATATTCATTTTTATCCTAATATGTGATGTATGTGTTCTGACATCATTGTACATTCAAATGGAATGAATGATTCTGCTAATTTATGACACACTCAATTTGGATTTTGCATTTTTCAGTTAAACATCACATAAAAATAAGATCAAAATTACTTGCTCCACCAATTAATTAGAATCGTATATAACTGATAACTCCATAAAAATTTACATTTCAAACAATTTTTCCAAGAATTGCTCAACATAGATTTTAGTGACTGGTGCAAACAACCAAATTTTAAGATGCTTTGAAAGCTTAATCACATAAAAATTTAAGCTTTTTTTTTTCTCCCCTTTACAAAAAAACTCTTTAACATTTCAAATCCAAATTGTTAAAGATTTTCTACTATAATTCAATCACTTTTGTAATGCAAAATTTATTTTTTAATCTAATCTTCAGGACATCAATACTTTTTTAAAATGATAAAGAAAAAAGTATTCCTTCTGGGAATATAGTTACCTTTTTTTCTTAATCCACTCCAAAAGTATAGTCTACATTAAGTGGTCAAAAGTTTCAAGATATCCCTCCAAAACAATATTGCATGTCTTAGATGTCTAATGCAATATAAATAAAAACATGCCTTACTATCATCGGAAATCTCAGGGAGCTACATCGGTGAAGATGCAAAGTTGCAGGCCCAATAAAGTGACAGATCATCGAGTGCTAGGTTGGAATCCTCAGACGAAACAATTGCTCCAGAGATCTGAAATCCACTCACATGCCACAATCATCATTCGCAGGGAACTCTAAGTTTTCATGGTCATGCTGCTGCTCATAATCCCTACATTAGTTGAACCAAAGCGAAGCAGCTCATCGAAACTGGACCATGGACAATGAAAACATATGAAACAAAAGATCTCATAGTTGAGATAGCCCTTGGCAGATGCACAGAGAAAGCTTCATGCCTGACTGCATGCAGTTCGGAAGAGGCAGTATCATAGTATAGAGCCAATTTTTTTTGGTTTGGAGTGTACCAATGTATTCCAGTAGGAGGAAACAAGAAGTCTGCAAAACATGACAATACAAAACAGGTGTGTACAGGAACTGTTGAGGAGATTGCGGTTGAAGAAATGGACTGGCCTGCACATAACCCTGAAATAAATCCCACTGAATACCAGGGGATGAATTGGAGTGATGACTATGGGCTAGGTCGCATCACCCAACATCAGTGACTGAATTCATCAATGCTATTTGGAAAGAATGGAAGAAAATTTCTAAGCTAACTAAGTCTGGTTAAAAGTCTAACTTGGAGAGTAGAAGCCATATTAAAAGCAAAGGGAGGTTCAACACCATATTAATTTTCATGAAATATTGGTTGCAATGCAAATATAAAATATATCTGGAAAATTTTGAACACATGCTGTACATTCAGTTTAAACAAGTACAGTTTATTCCAAAAGAGTTTTCACTTAGGTGAATGATGTTCGACTTCCTTGCAAACTGTATACTTCCTGCAAGGTATACAGTTTTTTACATCTCAAAGAGGGGGAAGGGAGGTATGGGTTTTACAATGATGGCGGATTAAATTTATTTTATTTTATTTTTTTTATTTTACAATGATGGTGGATTCTGAACTTTCCCAACCACTCTAGCCACCATGATAGAATATACTAAGGGTATGTCTAAAGTCCGACCGGTCGCGAAATTTTGGAGCCAACAGTTCAGTCACTGTTGAGCCCGTCACAAAGCTCATTTTGGAGCCAACAGTGACTGACTCGAAATTTTGACTATGTCCGATCAACGCGGGAACGATGCAGGCACACCAGCATTTTAAATTTTCTCCCGATTCAGACGACCCTCGATTCATAATGTGACCGGTCGCGCTAATCGCGACCGGCTTTGGATTAGCGGTCACGTTATGAATCGAGGGTCGTCCGAATCGGGAGAAAATTTAAAATGAATAAAGCCAGCTACGTATGCCTGCATCGTTCCCGCGTCGATCGGACATAGTCAAAATTTCGAGTCAGTCACTGGTGGCTCCAAAATGAGCTTTGTGAAGGGCTTTGACTGGTCACAACCGGTCGGACTTTTTAGACACACCCTAAGCAAAGTAGGGGACCAGAAAGAGTCCAAGGGACTAGGTAATCAAGACAAAATGCAACTACACGTTTTGAAGTGTTCATTTAATAAATGCTTTTGGTCTCATTTCTTGTATTATTATATAAAATCAATAAATATTAATGAGGCAGGTCTACATTTAAACAAAAATTTTATTTCATATACGATTTTATTTATCATGAGAAAATTATAATACAAAAATAAATACAGCTCTTTGCAATGACTTTACGTCAGTTTTCATTTAGATTAACGCAATTTTCACTTAGATTAAGGCACTTTAGTGCGATTTTTATTTAGATTAAGGCAGTTTTCATTCCATTAAGACAGTTTGCATTTACAAAACGACAGTTTTCTTAAACATTAAGGCAAAGAATACACTAATTAATCAACGTGTTTACTTTTTACAGTAAGTATAATACTAATGTATTACCAATAAATATGATAATACAGTAAACGATTATGAAATGTCGGCATTAATAACGCTGTAGAATAAGGGCAAATTCGCCCAGTATGCCTCGCACAAGCAAGCATTACGTAAACGGTTAAATTTAAAATACGTAAAGCTATGTATTTGCAGCCGTGAGAAAAAAATGACAGTATTTTTCAACGTTTTTAAAAATTTTCCATGACCTCCTGTATTATCGGAAACTACATTTCACCAGTAAAACGTATCACAGATTTCTCATTCAATATCCATGGTTGAATTAAAGGAAATTTTCAGAATCCCTTCGATTCGAACCAGAGACAGTTAAAATACACGGCCTGGTTAGGTTATGTTATAAAATAAATGCATAGTAAAATTTTGAAATGCCGGACATCATTTTGAATCACCCTATATTTATATATATATTTATTTATATTTATTTAGAATATAATTTCTACAGCGCTTTGTTAAAGCGCCTTGCTAGCACCTTCTTCCATCATGGTTTTTTAACACAGGAATTTTCAAGCATGCGTAATTTTTTATTTTCGTCATAAATATTTGCCATAATATTAATGAAAATTTCAATCTAATGAAATCTGCCTTAATCTAAATGAAAATTGCACTAAAGTTATTGAAATCTGCAGTCTTTTAAGTGAAAACTGCCAAAAGTCATTGCAAAACGCTGTAATATAAATAAGCATGGATGAACTTCTTTTTGAGAGGTCATTTTCAATTTAGTTTTTGGTGACGGGTAATTCAAATAAAAAGTGAATTAATGTATACTATACAATGAACTGTATATTTTATATACCGTATAATTAAAGTACTGTGATGTATATTATATGCAAATTTCGTTTTAAGTTCATCAGGACAGAATGCAAGTTCATCAGATCGAAGCAGTTTTGAAGTTGTCATCTTTCTGAGAAATTACTTTCATATTAGCGTTTGGTGATGCAGGGCTTGAAATTCAGGGCGGGTTCTTGCCCAAGAAAACTTTCAGGAGGGGAGTTTCCCCACCCGTGAAATTTAATCATATTAAATGTTTTTATGATGATTTTATTAAGATTTAAAGGTAATGTTATTTTATTCTTTATATCTTACAATATAAGTTTTGGATACAAATCTTTTTCATCCATAAATCATTAGATTATGGGTTTAATTTGTCGTCAGTCATTATTGGTGAATTTTTTCATGGAGATTTAACTTTTGAACCAATGAAATTTTGCTAGTTCCAATCATCACCGTTGCGGTATCGTCAAGAGAAAAATAGGAATTTATTATGTAGTTCATAGATTAGCATTGTTTAGATGATACTTCAAAATTGTGTCCAGAGATTGCTAAATATTAAGACACTTTAAAATCCATTTTTATATATTTTGTATAACGTAAAGGATTATATAGATGAAGGCAGGAATAAAAGTCGAACCTGGTTGGTTATCTATTTTTTACCAAACATGCTGTACTGCAAGATCACAATCCACTATGTTAATAGCTACGGTGCAGAAGAACCTCACATCTATGACTATTTAATTTTTTGTTTATTGAAATATAAGAATTTATTACATTTATCTTATGATTGAGTTTTTGGTATTTTATTATTTTTAACACATTTAATTTAAGTACAAAACTTAAATTAAAATACTTATATTTATATTTTTTATATTCTTTTATTATTTTTTCTGTTTTTGTTTTTTGTTGGGGTTTTTCTCAATTTTTATGAATAAATTGAGTGTGGAAAATAAATATAAGTCTAGAAATTTTCCCCAACATAATTTGTATATGTTAAATTAAAATATTTGGAAAAATCACTTGTATACTATAACTTATTGTCTCCCTCCCAAACGGTTCAACTCCCCTCCATTTACAAACAAATATTTGCAATGTTTTTTTTTGTTTCGCAAGTTTCCTTTGGCTTCAGCACATCAACAATACAGTACATAAGTTTCATGTTTATTCAGACACTTTAAAAATAGCACATTGTCAATGGTTTTGACCTTTAATTTCTACAACAATGATAATGCTTCAAATGAACAATAGGCCCTCTAAATATAACAAAAAAATAAACAACTCGTTATTAAAAAAAAAAAAAAAAACTTGAAAACTTAGAAAAAAATTGGAACTGAGTGTTTCACATTTATTCGGACAGGCCCCTCAATACTCAATGAGACAACCCATTTACTATTGGTTGTTGGTATTTAACATTGCATGGGTCATTTTTTCCCCACTGGGCTTCGAATTGAAACACTGAGCTACAATGGGACGAGGCAAAAATGTCACCGATTATGAAAAAGGTCAAATTGATGCCTTTGCTAGCCAATGAAAGTCCGTACGTGAGATTGCTGCTTTTGTCAACACACCAAAATAGACAGTTGCTGATTACCTGAAATCAAAAGAAGTTCAGAAACCACCAAAAAATAAAACGGGGCCAAAAGCAATCTTAAAATCTCGTGATCTGCGATGCATTGTCAACGCAGCATCCAATGAATGCGCGAATTCGAGCCGAATTGGACCTTCCATGCAGTAGTACGACGGTGTACAGAGCCACAAAAAATTCATCAGTGCTGAGACATGGACATTTGCGTTCCATTCCACCATTAACAAACCAGCACAAATGTGGTAGATTGACATGGGCTAGAACAGACATGTCATGGACCGATGAATGGTGGAAATTTTTTTCTCCGACAAAAAAAAATTCAATTTGGATGGACTGGATGGGTGGGCATGCTATTGGTATGATTTGAGAAAAGAACAAAAGACGTTTTCAAAACGTGAAATGGGTGGCGGATCAGAGATGGTGTGGGGAACATTTAGCTTCAATGGAACATCAACATTGGCGTTTATTTCACAAAAATTAAATTTCCCTACAAGTATTTTGTACATTTTACAGTATATTTTTCTGAAAATTTCCTATAATTAAAGTTAGTTCAGTGTATTAATTCAATATTTGATATCAATATTGGGAAACAGTCTATTATACTAGATTATCCTTTCTCCCAAAAATTATTTTAAAAACGCAACACATAAAATTTAAAGAAAAAACAAAAATGTACAACAAATTAAATTTATGGTTTACTATAACATTACAATTAAAATTAAAACTAACCCCCCCCCCCCAGAAAAATGCAACTTAATGCAACATAACATTTTACAGGAAAAATATTCCAATATCAAATGGGAAGAGTCCATGAAGAAACAGTGTCCCATCAGTCCACGATGATATCTTAGTGAGCAGAAATGTCTTCCTTACACTTTGAGTAAGCTGTGGGTCAACCTCATTGTGGACTGATGGGAGACTGTTTCTTCATGAGCTCTTCCAACTTGATATTGGAACCTTTTCCTTGTAAAATGTTATGTAATCTCAGTTAAGTTGCATTTTTCTGAGGGGAAGGTTGGTTTTAGTTTTAATTTTGCTTGTAATGTTTAGTAAATCATAAATTTTAATTTTTTGTACATTTTTGTTTATTCTTTAAATCTTATGTGTTGGGGTTTTAGAATAATTTTTTGGAGAAAGATTATCTAGTATATTAGTTCCTTGTACTCAAGAAAATTTTATCAGATGGGTAGAAAGATGAAAGAGCTTAGTGAACAAAGATTAAAAACATTATACAGTATAACATTATAAAAAAGTTCATTTATTAAGTCAGGTGATCTCCGAAACCTACAGGGCAGAACTTTTCAAATACTGGGGAGAACATTAGTTTTAAGTAAGTCACATTATTAAGCCATGTGAAGAATGTTTGGAGCAAACTGCCATGTTGTTTGCGACGTTCCGTCAATTTAATATTTTGGTTTTATTTTGGAAATTGAATTTTTAAAGAAGTAATAATTTACCCCCCCCCCCCCGGTTAAACTGTTAGCTTAGTGTGTACCACTATTGTTTAATAGTAATTATTATTAAGTAATTTTGAGATTCTTTTGTCAACATTGTTAAGTTTAATTGTTGGAGTGGGGTTGCCCAGGACAACAGATATAAAAAAAAAATATATATGATTTTGTGTTGAAGATAGAAACAAAATGGAATTGACTGCCTTAATTTTTGGATCTTGAAGAGACTGTTCTGCTTTTGACAGTGTGGACAGTGCCATAAGACTGTTCAGAAAACTTGGAAGGCTATCAGCAAAATGGTCACCTTTATTTGGAATATAATGAAGGATTTTGCTTCATCAGAAGCATTTTTTGGAGCTTAAACAATGGGTACTGTCTGGAACAGACGATCCTTTTTAGGAAATTCTCTCTAAAGCCTAGTGGTTGTGAGAGAAGTGCAACAGAAAGGCACAAAAGGTGCCTGAGCAGTAAAGGTTAACTTGAAAATTTAACCTACTGTTGCAAACCAAGTGCCTTGGAAAAGACAATTCTCTGGGAGAGAACAGGCTTTGGACAGTACCCATTGTTTAAGCTCCAAAAAATGTTTCTGATGAAGCAAAATCCTTCATTACATTCCAGTTAAACGTTACCATTTTGCTGATAGCCTTCCAAGCTTTCTGAACATTTAAGGCACTGTCCACACCTTCAAAAGCAGAACATTTAAGATCCAAAGACTAAAGCACTCAATTCCATTTTGTTTCCATTTTCAACACAAAAGTATATATTTTTTTATATTTGTTGTCGTGGGCTTTCCCATGCCAACAATTAAACTTATCAATGTTGGCAAAAGAATCTCAAAATTACTTACATAACAATTACTATTAAACAATAGCTAGCTTAACAATTTAACAGGAAAAAAATTATTATTTTTAAAAAAATTCAATTTCCATAACACAACCAAAAAACGTTCATGGGAATGTCACGTGTTCTAGCAATTATATTTCTTAAGTAAGTGATGGTGAAAGAAGCTGATCCAAATACACTCAAATCTGCAGTTATTATTTGGGAATAGTGATCTGATATTATGCATAAGAGGATGGGTATCCATGATTTATGTGAAAGAAACTTTAGTTTCTGAATCAATAAAATAATCAATTTTCTGGTAGTTTTATCTATATCACTTTTTTTTTATATTTTACTATAAATTATCATTTATGATAACTTTTATGTCTATTATTCTACAGGCTGTTCTATGAAGAAGCATTAATGTACGTTTTTAAACTATAACAAAAATTCTTTAAATGTGTAAATTTTTGATTATGGTATTCAGAAATAAAAACTAGTCTTACAAACTACGATCTGTAATTATAAATCACCTTAATTGAACAGAAAATGACTTATTTGCTGTGATAGATGCTTCATGTGAAACTTTTCGTGAAGCAATGTAAATATTAAATATGAAACAAAATTTTTTACTTAAAATTAAAAAAATTTTTTCTGCCAATTTCACTAATGCTTAATGTCACTAACCAATTTCTTGGTGCTTCTTCTGGCGATTTCTTTTGAAGATCGGGGAAAGAGATGCCCGAGACACCAACAACTCACATGAAAACAATTTTGAAAAACATTGAAAAGCGCGCGCAAAACTTGTCACCAGCCAGTGGCGCCCCAGCCACTAGCAACGTCATCTACTAGCACTGCAATCCCATAGACAAGGGGAATTTAAAAAAAAAAAAAGAAAAGTATCATTTATAATGACAAAATGTTACTAGTTTAGAACCGTAACGCGCTAGAACTGGTCACGTTCTCTTTAATGACTTAATTCTATTTAATAAAACGATTTCAAAACAAATTCTAACTAGCATTACAGTTCCGCCAAAAAAAACACCCCCGTGTCCGCTACCGCCACCACGACTGCAAAACCCAAAGCAAACCAAATCCCAAACTTAGGCCTAACAGCGTTTCATGAAACACTTCGAATATCTCTTAAAATGAACTTTTTACGTACGAAATCGATTTTAATAGATTTTTTATCATTCCAGGAATTTCATGGCACTCTTAAAAATGCACGAAAATTCCGATTTTTATGTGAATTTTACCCACCCACTTTCTGGTGTTCCGATGAAATTACCCAGAGTCAGTAGTGTCTTTGGCAGTTCATAGATGTCATGACTGGCATCGGTCGACGACGAAAATCGTACTTGGCTTTTAAAATGATACATTAATCACACACTGGACGGATGTTACTTACCCGTCAAATCAATCTTGGAGGCTTTCCCGAATGATTTTGACCGAAAAAAGAGATTATTTACGCCTATTTGTGCGTTTTCGCATAGGTCTCAAATAGGCGTAAGATTTCCCGAAATCACTACTAGTTCCCATCCAATATGGCGCATGAAGATTCCCGCCGAAACGACAATTTCAAACGCAGCCGAGTCACGCTCTTAGTTGGCCAGACGGACAAATAGTCCCCTCTTCTCTCATTTTAACGTACGCGTTTATCGGCTCTTTTGTAGCTCTACGGTTGCCTTTTCTCCTCTTTTCGGCGTAATCATGCACTTTTGACCCTTTTCTTTTACATTTTTTGAAATTTTTCGTTGCCCTTGGAACGTCGATCATTTGCAGCTAAAATGGGATGTAATGCGCCATATTTAACTCTGTAAAAGGAATCGATGGCGTCGTAGGCCACGTATTCACAAGGAATTTTTAAAACGTTACAGGTGGTTCATTGCGAATCATTATAAATTATATTTCCATCATTTATCATTGTAACTTAATAAAATAAAACGAAAAATTAAAAAACTACAAATTACGGAAAAACGGAATATATTAAAATGCGCATATGATGAATATAAATAATTATCTACGGATTGATTGATTTCATAGGGCGTGTGCTTTGTCTATGAATAAAGCATAGAGCTCTACCTCAAATATTGTTTATACAATCGATTATGTTTTCATGTACATCGAAACAAACATTTATTTGTAAACATAAAAGGACGACGTTAGAACTATCTGAAATCTTGTATAATATAATTAATAAAAAATCAAAACATCAGTGATAAATAAATTCCCGTAATAATAATAGTCAACAAACAATTGCTTGTAATTCAACTTAATGAGCATCGTCTGTCATCAATTTGACAGAAAATCTGAACAGGACAATTGAAGATGAGCCGTCCTTTCTCTGGGTCATTCACCCTAGGTTGTTTTTTTGTTTTGCTTTTTTAGGTCGATTTCTTTATTCCTCCTTCAAAATCAACGAAAATAAATAAAAATCACAACTTTTAAAAGTATTCTAATGAAAACAAGAAATTGGATATTTCGGCTAAATTTTATGATTAAACGCAGAATGCAATTGCAAGTTCCACTGCACGTAAAGACACGATAAAAGGGAGTTGTTGTTTTTTTATGAAGCCGATCTGTGAGCATTAGATTTGACCTTGGCTCGGCTGATTATGCTGGCATACTCACTCGTCTGTGTGCTGCCTTTACCCACTGCAGTAAACATCCTATCTATATTTTAGGAACACGTATAGATTTTTTAAAACCGATATAAAAGAATATAAAACAGTTCATCTCATTTCTGTAATTCACAAACTATAATTCTTTTAAAAATATTTTTTGTTCATTTAAATACGAGATGAACAACAATCTCACAATCTCAGTGATTATAAAAATAATATAAGAATCATTTTCCATTTTTAATTTATTTTAATTTTTTTAACAGGCAATTGATCACTACTAAGCCAACTGAGATGATTATCAAACATGAATATCCGTATTTATTACAAGCCATTTAGCTCTGCATTGGAATTATAATGTTACGTAATTTTTTTGGCAGCGAGGAAAATAAACAACGGAATTTGCAGAATAAAAAAAAAAATCATGAAAACATAAGAGAGAACTGACGATTCAAAGAATAAAACTTAGAAAGCTGACAAGTATTTAAATTGGATATTATTTCAGGCAATTTAACACTTATATTCCATATTATTTCCCCGTTATTTTTAAGGTAATCCACCTATTTAAATCTAGATACCAGAATCAAAGTTCCATATTCCACATACGATTGCACTCGCTTATCTTTTTCTCCTCTTCTATTTTTTCAACTGTAATTTCTGTGTTATCATATCAGTTTAAAAATGTATAGTATGCATTCATATAATTAATGTAAATAATCGATTTTTATCATTTTTGGTTTTTTTCTAATTCTTATTTAAATTTACCATTTTTAGAGCTCAACGAATTTATTTTTAGAAAACCGTTGATAAACAGAGATTAAAAAAAAATCAACTAAAAAAGTTGGAATTAAAAAAATGGCACATAAAATAATAACGAGAAGCTTATGTCGTACAAAAATTATTCACAATAACAAAATATTGATATAATTTTAAATCAAATAACAGTAAATCAAATCGTTTATAACTGACAAAACTCTATTGATGCGTGTTTATTATTTACAAGCAATTTTATTAATGCGGTAACAAATATTTTTTTTTTATCTTTTATTTGCTAATTTAATTTAATTAAAATTTAAACATTTCTTGGTGAAGATTTTTTTTATCAATAATAAATAATAAATGTATTTCTCAACCTAATTGTGTTATTAAAATTGTTAGTTTTTAAATGCATTTTTTAAAAATATGTCTATATATGTACGAGTGTATTAACATTGTTAACTATTAACAATAACAATTCTGCAACAGCCTATATAGGAAAAGAGATAGATAAATCGACAGATAAAATAAATGGATTGTTCAAACATTAGAGGTTTCAAACCGATACAAAACACGTATCTCCTCAGATGGGGGATATTTAGTTTTCTTTACAACATAAGTAGATGGGAGTGAAAAAATATCTTGTTGTGATAGAGGACTGCGGTGAAAATGAAACTTGACATATGTGCCCATAATTATGAAAGTGGTCTAAGTCATATATTTCTTGTTTCGAGATATTTAATGATTTGCATTGTTAACATTAATTGAATTCAATATAATGTTGAAATTACAACCCACCATCTAATGGTTCATTTTTGACAATATCGTAAAAATTACATTGAATTAATGTAGTTTAAAATAATGTAGTGTGAAATAACTGATAAACTCATTTTTTTTTAAAATTTTGACTTAGACCACTTTCATAATTATGGTCTCATATTAGATATTGTTACATTGTAAGCAAAGCACATAATGTTGCCATACACATAAGTTTCGAACAACTTCATAAGGAGGGAAAAAAGTACCATAAAATAAGTGTTAGAAATTGTGTCGTTATAGAAACAAAGGCTTCATTAATGAAATTCCTTAATCGTTAGCATTGTGTATTGTAATATTTGCACACAAAAGAATTATGAAGCTCACGTTACCAAATTTAAAGTGAATCAGCTGATCATTGCTTCAATTTTAATTTTACTAAGAATAAAAAAATTAAAATTTAAAACAACATAATTTTCAAACGCATGTCTCACTCAAAAACGTTATAGCTTACCTATAACAATAACAGCAATATAATAATAATAATAATAATAATAATAATAATAATAATAATAATAATAATAATAA
>JAHWFO010104518.1:1206978-1259273 GCA_023313115.1 Rhysida immarginata | reverse complement strand
AATAATAATAATAATAATAATAATAATAATAATAATAATAATAATAAATTAAAATTCTTAATTGATCGAAGACACGTAGGCCTATTTCTCTTTAACCTCCCTCCCTCCTCTCCAATATTCTGACATCATCCATCCATATACGTTGCCTATCTGACGTCAGGAAAGCGTCTCGATTATTTTCGCGGTCGTTGCTGAGGCAACTGCGTTGAATCACCCGGGGTCTTTTTTAGTGAGTGTTTGCGTCGTTCAATTTTTATTAATAACTGCGCATTTTATTTAAACGTTGCCGACGGAAAGAGGATTGGCAGATATTTTAATCAGGCATTAACGTCATAGCCATTCTTTCAGAACGTGTACACTTGGAAAGGCTTAAAACACAATCGAAAATAAGTTCAACCCTTGTAATCCTCTTTTTCAGTTATTGTAAAATTTTCATTTAAAAATCTTCTGGTTTCCGCTTCGAAGGAAAGAAAAAGTGTATTTATAAATGTCATTAGTATGCATTTAAATCTAGCTGCTTTTTTCAGAGCAATTACAAATAAAATAATGCGATTTAATTCGATGAATGCTTTTTAAAATTTTTATTTTACGATTTCTTTTAATGATTCGAAGCATTAAATAAAAAAAGATATTATATAATTATAAATAATAAAGATGCTATATTATTAACTTTTATTAACAACATAGAAATTCATAAATCTTCATGATTTCTACTTAAATTCATACTTGGGTATTCCGTATTAAATTAAAATAATTAAAAGTATTGGCTTCATTTACTTCTGAGATAATCATGGCTTTATACATGAGTATCTCGTTAAATTTTGATTGGTAATACTGTTTGATGGATTTATTAAATTTACAACCAATACTGAACGATAAATAAATATGTTACATGAGTATAACAACATTAATAGTATGTAATAGAGCAAATATCGTACTGTATAGCTGACTCCCAATAATGCGTGGTACCGTTGTTAAATTAATAAATTCTCAAAAACGAAGATGGAAGAGAACAAGGAGTCAAAAAATATCCTTCTTTTTTGCCATTTTATTTTCTTCCTTGACACACACACACAAAAAAAATAAACTACCAATCCACGAAGAAAGTCAGGTGAGATGAAAATGATTTTCTTTCTTTAATTTGCGCCCGTAAAAAAAAAAGAAAAAAAAACATAGGATGACAAACTATTTTCTTAACAAGCTTCAGTGTATTTTTAATTTTAAAACGACTTGTATGTCTACCTGTTTGGGGCGTTGGAGGGAATGGGCTTGTTATACTTTCTTCCTTGTTTATTTTGGGCACTTTTGAATGAGCCGGTAACTTTTTGGCAACTCTGCACCGAAAATATTATGTCATTGGATTTTATTCCAGGAACAAGTATTTCGGTCTATTAGCATTCATTAATTTTTATACCTGTAACAGATTATTCTCTTTTGTGTTAACTTTTGATACATACTCAACATAAAACTGTTACTGGAAAAATAGCAAATCCGTCATTGTAGAAAAAAATTTAACACAATGTATTATTATTAATGGTGTATTATCGAATTTGTTAATGGGTGTATTTTGGCAACGTAACAGAAACAAAACTTTTTCGAAATATGTTGATGGGTCATTTATCTTAAAATTGTCACCGGGAAAGTCGCAAACCCGTCTTGTATATAATACCTTCAAGACAATGTTTTAAATAAAAAAGTTTCATAAAAGTATTCTGTGGATTATTGAACTTGTTAATGGATGTACTTTCAATGAGGAACTGGGCAAGGATTTGATAAGTGCATGTGTAAAACAAAAGTCAATTAAAAAGCGGTAAGTGCACTATATTTCATTATATGTATTTACTTTAGGTTTCAGATAGCTCTTGATTAATAATAAATTCTCTCCTCTGTTTTCTATTACAGAGAGGCAACAAAAGGTGAATTTGATACGAAATGGCTGTTATCTGCAAACAATGCATATTTCATTATTAAGTAGTGGTAAAATGGAGCTATTGTACTTATTGGTTTTACAATGTCCGTCTGTCTACCCCCCTTCATTTTTTCTACATATAATTACATAGAAAGTTGAAAGACGAAATGTAGCTTAATATGGACAACAATTTAGTTTGTTTTTGATTGGTCCATGGGGTCGGAGTCAGAAGGGACCATCTGATCTACATGATATATAGGTATGTTAAGGAGTGAAATTCAGTATGCAGATTCCTCTAGACAAGATCTGCAATACTAAGACGTTTGTGGCAAGTGGCCAGTTTATTAGGAACCCACCCCTCCAATACTGTCTGTGTTGCGCCACCCCTAGCAGCTATAACAGCACGAATTCGCCTTGGCATGGATTCAATTAGCCGCTGGAAGCATTGTTCCGTGATGTTTGTCCATGCGGATGCAACAGCTGCTCCCAGTTGATGCTTATTAGACGGTGGTGGATCCATGCCTCGAATAACCCATTCCAGCTCGTCCCAAAGATGTTCGATTCGGTTCGAATCCGGGGACTGTAAGTTGAATTCATTATCGTGCTCCTGGAATCATTCCATGACGACACGAGCCTTGTGACACGGAGCATTGTCCTGCTGGAAGTATCCTTCCGATGGGGGAAACATAGTAGCCATGAAGGGATGAACGTGGTCGACAACAATGTTCAGGTATCAGCGGACCAAGAGTATGCCAGGAAAACATTCCCCAGACCATTACAGAGCCTCCTCCTGAACAGTGGAAACCAGACAGGAGGGGTCCATCGCTACGTGCTGTTGTCTCCAAATTCTGCGTCGGCCATCTGCATAATACAATAAGAAACGGCATTCATCCGACCAGCAGACCTTCTTCCAGTCGTCGATGGTCCAGTGTAGATAATCACAGGCAAATTGGAGACGTTTTTTGCGGTTTTGGGTGGAGATCAAAGGTATCCGGACTGGCCATCGGCTGTTGTAGCCCATCCTTGCCAATGTACGGCGTGTAGTGCGTTCAGAAATGTTATTCTGCGGTCCAGTGTTATACTCAACGGTTAGTTGTCGAGTCGTGACGTTTCTATTCGCACGAACAAGCATTATCATCCTACGCTCACCCCTTGGATCGACGAGTCATTTGCGACCACAAGCTTGTCTCTGGCTGTATGTTTTTTGATTGTTTAACCAGCCCTGGTAAACTCTTGAAATGGTTGTTTGGGAAAAGCTTAGAAGATGTGCGGTTTCGGAAATACTCAGTCCACCTGCCGGTCACCAATTATCATAGCGCGCTCGAAGTCGCTCAGATCCTTTGTTTTCCCCATGGTGACCGTCAAACGACTTGTAGTTGACAGGTGTGTTCTGCCTTTATATTGGTACCGACTGTCACGTGACCAACTGATATGTAGTAATTGCTATGTCAACGCATTTTCATAGTCATGGGTGCTCCTAATAAACTGGTCACTCAATGTAATGAATCTCACAATGTCAGATTGAAGTAATTTGTATAGTCCCCTGGGAGTCTGACAAAGTTTTACTGGATATAATCTGTATTAGTAAATCTTGAAATTGTTTATTTCATTTACGAATTTTCCATTTAAATGTAAATTTTAGAGCTAGCATAACATAAATTTTATTGTATCTTTAGTAATTTACCGAACATTGAAAAATCTACTGATTTGATTAATTAATTCACATTGGAATATCAATATATTTTTTTACAAGAAAAGAAAACTATTTAGAAGTAGCGTTTAATATAATGAATATCAAGCTGATTATAAAAGATTAATTCGAAGAAAACGAAATTTTTAACCAATTTTAATTATCTTGGATTATTCATTTTTTCCATAAGATTTGTTATTTTTTTAAGCAATAATAGTATTATGCTATTGTTAATTTAATAACTACTCAATATAATTCTTTTCTTATATTCTAGTTACAGCTTCATTTATTATTTGCTTTTTTCGATATGCAAATAACTAAGCAAAACAAACGAAAATGCAAAATTAAATATAAAAGCCGTTTCTATTTTTTTAAATTCTCGATTAATAATTTTGGATATGCAAAGTGACAAAGATTCTTATATTAGATATCTGTTCTTATAGAAATTATGATGGATGTAGAAGGAAAGAAGGAGACACGAGAACCCTGGAATAGACCAAACTGGTTGCAGACGTTTCGGATAGAGACTATTAGTATTATTATTATTATTATTTGGGGAAGCCAAACTCGGATCAAGTCCGGAAGCCAATCCTTATTTATAGTATGGAGTGTGAATGTCCCTTAGCTTGTGTATCTTAGCTAGATGTTGATGTATGATGTTGGCTACCTGGTCATGTCTGTGTAAATAATCTGTCTGTGTGAGTATTTTGCAACTGGATATGACGTGTTGGATGATTTCCTCTGCGATATGGCATTTCCTGCAAGACCCGTCAGTCGAATCTTTGACAATATGTTTTCTGTAGCTTTTAGTGTTAATAACCTGGTCTTGTATGGCAATCATGGTTCCTTCAGTTTCCCCAAAGAGACTCCCTTCACTCAACCAAAAGTTCGACGCTTTTTTGTCGACGTGTGGCTGGTTGAGGTCAGAAGGATGTCTACCGTGGAGTTGCTTTCCGAGCCATGATTGAAGTTTAGTGCATGTTGGAGGAATGTTATGGGTGTTCTGCACGCTGTTCAAATTCAGAGGTGTGCATTTTGTATCAGCCATGCAGACTGTTTTGGGTAATGGTGATGTGTGTTGTTTAGAGTAAAAGAATTCTCTGAGTGACTGAGTCTGCTTCTGGTGTAGATCTATTATGTCAATAAGACCTCTGCCTCCCTCTGAACGAGGCAGGGCGAGTCTTTCAATAGCTGCGTGTGGATGGTGCTTTCTGTGCTTTGTAAGCAGTTTACGTTGTTTCCTTTCAAGTCCCTCAAGATCTGCGTGTGTCCACTGTATGACTCCAAAGGAGTAAGAGAGTATTGGTGTGGCATAAGTGTTGATGGCCTTGATTAAATTTCTGGAATTTAAATGCGTTTTAAGTATTGTCTCTAGCCTATGAAGATATTGTTTAGTGAGTGTATTCTTTGTGTTTGTGCTCCAGAAGCTTGGCTTGCTTAAATCCTAGATATTTGTAAAATTCGTCATTTTCCATAGCAGCAATGTGATCTGGTTCATCTAATGTGAAGCCCCCTTCCCTGAATACTCCATTTTCAATGTGTATGTCTTTTGAAAAAGTTTGTGTAATGTCAAGTAATTGGTGCAATTGTGTTTGTGTGGAGGCGTAGATTTTCATGTCGTCCATGTAGAGTAAGTGTGAAAGCGTGTAGTGGCAGCTTTTATTATGTTTAATTGTGTAGCCATAAGTTGTGCTGTTCAGTCTGTTGTAAAGTGCATTTAGTGCAAGACAAAACCAGAGTGGGCTCAGTGAGTCACCCTGGAAGATGCCCCGGTTTATCTGTATTTTTTCAGTCCCGATGGTTTCACTGTTGAGTGTGAGGTGTAGTGTAGTTCTCCAATGCAGCATTGTACTTTCTAAAAATGTGATAAGTATAGGGTTTATTTTATGTAGCCTCCTCAGACCTGAAGATTAAAAAAATTATTAAAAAAATGTACAGTAGACTGTACACGGGGCTTGAGGAGGATAATCGTAGTGTATATAAAAGCCATGGGTGTGGGACACTATCAAAGGCTTTTTTGTAATCAATGTAGGCTGCATGGAGGTGTCGGATGTTTATTGTGAGTTTGCCGTAGGACCACACTGTCTATCAGGAGTTGCTCCTTACAACCCATGTGATTTCTACGGCATCCCTTTTGTTGCTCAGTGAGAATGTTGTTTGTGTCTATGTGTGTATAAATTTTATTTGCGATACAGGCAGTTATTATTTTGTAAAGTGTAGGCAGGCATGTGATTGGTCTATATTGTGTGGGATCTGTAGTGTTATGTGACTTTGGTACCATTTATGTTATTCCTTGTGTAAGGAAATGTGGCAATGTCTGTGGTGTTTGCAAAGTGTTGGAGATCTGTTTTGTAAGGATCAGATGCAAACAGGTGAAGCGCTTATACCAGAAGTTCTGAATCCTATACACCTGGAGCACCTGAATGTACGTTTAATGACTTGTGAGAGTTCATCTGCTGTTATGTCAGTATAAGGCATGTTTGGTAGTGTGGATGCTAATTGCTCCTCTTCCCTGATCCAGCTAGCTTCCCTATTATGTTCAACTGAGACAGACCAAAGAGACGACCAATAATGTTGGAGTGCTGTTTGTGTTGGCAGACCAGTGTTTTGTGTCTGTGTATAATCTTTGTTTAACTGCTTATAGAATGTCTTCTCATTTTTTGCGAATAACTTGTTCTGCTGTTTGCGCTGAGTGCATATTTTGTATCTCTTCAGGCGTTGTGTTACTGCAGCTAACTTTTGTTTTAATGTGTCCATATATTCTGTAATGTGTTGATTGTGCTGCTCATGTCTGGTGTGTGTTTTAATTTTCTTAAATAACTGTCTGAGGCGTTTGTTCTGCTTTGATGAAGTGTTGTTTTTAGAGTACTGTGTAAGTCTACCTAACTGCTTGCGGATTTCGTCAACCTCAGACTCAATCCGCTTTTGCCATTTAGGTTTCTGTTGGGTGTATAATTTTTGTGTGTATTTATGGATTGGTTTCCTACCCAGTGTGGATATAATTGTAAGAGCCCCAGTGTAAATAAGTAAGTATATGTATTCTAAAGTTAGATTTTCTTCAATGTACTGTGGTAAGATGTATGTGTTCATGTAAGATAAAATTTCTCCCGTTTTGCTGTTTATGTTTATTTTAGGTATACCTGGTCTTTGTGTGGGATCTGTTCCCGTGTAAACAGTAAGGCATTTTTGTAGGGTGTCATTTAATGTTTCAATAAGTTTGGTATTCATGTTTTATTATTATTATTTTCACATAATTCAAATTTCCACATAATAAATTGTTGGATAATAATTCCTCCATTTTCGACTTATCTGTTAATTATCATATTTTTATGTACAAAACCTTCTCCCGAATTATTTCAGGCAGCATTTGTGTGCCTGACTTACGTTTCAATCTTGTCGTTCGCCAGTCTAGGTCCAAGAGGCAAAGTAAGGCGCTGTTATCATTAAGAAAATGGAGAACTAATTTATCGAATATTGATCCGTCTTACAAACTAAAAGTTAAATTCGACGAAGTCTCTTCTGGAAAAAAGGAAGTTATCCTTTCTGCTTTCTAGTTTTTAGTTAGTATTATTAATATTACTAATTTATCATATCTTCATAATTAATTTTATTATTATTGCTGTTGTATTGCTACTGTTTTATTATATTAATAATTTTATTAATTTTATTATTTTACTTGCATTTATTTTTTCTTTTAAATGTATATTCAGTAACCCCGTTTTGGGCTTTTCGCCTGTTGGGGGACAACATCGGGTTTGGACTTCCGGTTTATCTGGTGGTTTCCCCTCCCCTGTTGTTGTCACATTATTATTATTATCATTATTATTAATTATTATTATTATTATTATTATTAGTCTATTATTTGGCGTTGACAAAGGATAGTCTCTGTCCGAAATGTCAGCTGGTTTCAGGGTCTTACCATTCTGTGTCCAGTTTTTTTTCTTATAGATGTTAATTTCAAATTTTAGATGGTTTGCTATATTTATATTTAAGTTATTGCTGAGTACTTAGACAAAAGCGTCAAAAGCGTTGGGAAAATTCGACCAATACTTATAATTCCAAATGAGATTTTATAAGAAGGATAAGATAAAAGGGAAAAGCTCTATACAGGGTGGTCCATTTAAGTGTAGACATGGAAATATCTCGAAAACAAAGCATTGTACGAAAAAATGTTCAAAATCAAAAGTGAATTGTTTCGCTGGGGAAATTTATTAGCCAAAAAATTAGCCCTCCTCCACCATTTGTGAGGGGGGGGGGGCGGGGGGTAACTTTGAATTCTTAAATAGGAACCCATATTTTTAATGGTATGTTCAAATTATACACAATATTCGAGAAATGTTTTATTCTTGGTGTTTTTTCAATTGATCCAACCGTTTAGGAGATAGAGGCCCTGAAAGTGTGGAACTTTTAAAGTTTTGAACCCAATTTTATCAATGAAGACAAAGAGATAGAGAGTGGGTCTTACAGATATTCCTATTCTACTTTTTAATGGTCTTTAAGAATCCGAAGTCAGAATTTCAAAAATTCAAAATTTTTTTTTTACACACGCATAGACTCTGCTTTCATAGGACTGCTGCCCCAAGACCTTGCCCTTGCTAGTGCACTAAAAAATTGTGAATTTTTGGAATTCTGACTTCGGATTCTTAAAGACCATCAAAAAGTAGAACAGGAATGTATGCAAGACCCACCCTCTAACTCTTTGTCTTCATCGATAAAATTGGGTTCAAAAACTTTAAAAGTTCCACACTTTCAGGGCCTCTATCTCCTAAACGGTTGGATCAATTGAAAAAACACCAAGTATAAACATTCTCGAATATTGTGTACAGTCTGAATATACCTTTAAAAATACGGGTTCCTATTTATGATTTCAAAGTTATCCCCCGCCCCCCTCCTCACAAGGGGGGAGGGAGCTAATTTTTTGGCTAATGAATTTCCCCCTCGAAGTAATTCACTTTTGAGTTTGGACATTTTTTTGTACAATGCTTTCTTTTCGAGATATTTCCATGTCTACACTTAAATAGACCACCCTGTATATTAAAAATGTTAAAACATTTCCAAACGAAAGTACTTTGAAAAAATTTGCAATTAATTTGCTATCATTGCTATATTGTTATTCGTTCCTTCCATCTGTTGTCGATAAGCTCCCTTTTTTAATGCCATCATTTTAAAATCGACATTCCAAAGCAATAAATATTTCAGAAACCAAAAACAAAGGTCACAAAGAGTGAAAAAATTAACCCCTTTTTTAATCGATAAAAGCATTAGTTAATCAAATTGTGTACAGCTGCTGCTGATTTTTTTTGGTTGACCTGCTCGGTCCTCAGCCAAACTGGCGGCCTTTCTTCATTTGTACCTTTGAAATGATCTGATTCCTTTCAATTCCCTGCCAGAGAGTAATCACTCATTGGGCTTTCTTTACAACTCACGTTAGGGTTCCTTCAAATACTCAACGTTATAAAAGGTTCTCAAAGTAAAAAAAAAAAAAAAAAAAGATTCTTTTAAAGACTCGGAACGTCGGAGTTCTATGGTTCCTAGTATACCTAATCTATTCATAAGTTCTGACCACGAACATATGACTAAAGTTCATTACGATTGAACTTAGTACTAATCGTAATATAAACAAATGGCAGAAGACAAAAATATTGACGTAGTCGATGTAATGATTTGGATTTTTTTTTAATTACCGTTATTTTATCCTCATATTGTATATTCTTTTCCTCCACTGTACTCGTGAAGACTTTAAAAAGCCTTGTATAAAAGTAGAAAATTTTTAAAAAAGCCTTCTATTTAATAATCATGAATGAATTTTAAATACATATATAGTTATTATTTTTTCTAACGAACCGTTTTCTTATATGGAAACGCTTTGAAACGTATCACTACCGGCAATATTTAATCTCGTACAAAATACCTTCGGGTTTTTTTTCACAGTACACAAACCTTCCATGTGAGAGTCTTGTGAGACGCGAGAAATGTCCACACGATAATCCAAATTTTGCCAGACACGGCCCAAAATATCCTCCGTGACTGTGGCTGTCTTTGCTCAGTTCTCCCCCCTCAATTCCATAGCATCTTTTGGAAGAGCCTGGTGTATGTCTCTCCTCTTTCAAAGAATGTTACGGAACGGTAGGGGAGAATTAACCAACCGACAGCCACATTCACGGAGGATAGTTTGGCGTGCCTGGCAAGATTTGGATTATCGTGTGGACATTTCTCGCGTCACACCAGACTCTTACATGGAGTGTTTGTAAGTTTCGTACTGTGAAAAATAAACCTGAAGGTATTCTCTACAAAATTTCACATTCCTGGTAGTGGTATGTTTCAAAGTTTTTCCATAAAAACATTTTGAAAGTGTTACTGGGCTTTATGTACATCCTGTAAAATTCGGGGAAATTTTATATTGCACAATCTTTATTGTCGTGTATATTTTCATAAATATAATTAGCCATTGTAGTAGATTTATTTTGAGAGTAGATTGAACAAAATAATTTTTGTTATCTATGTAAATATTGGATGGGGGATGTATACATATTTTAAAATATGTTATCTATGGACTTCCCATTGCAGCATAATTGAAAGTTAACGTCCGAAGATTATTACATGTATTGAATGAAGACGACCCCAATCGAAGAGGACCACTCTACTAGCCAGATGGGAGAGCTTACCTCGATGAGAATAATAATAATAATAATAATAATAATAATAATAATAATAATAATAATAATAAAATTTCACTGCTTCTATGTTACACTATGTGATCAAGTATCCGATCAGGTTCCGAACAGCTTTAAACTTAATTTCTCCTGCAAAAAAAAAAGTTAGAAATTAATATGGAGTGGGCCCATTTGTTGTGATAATAGTTCCTTTTCTGTCAGAAAGACTATCCACTAGCTTTTGAAAAAATAAGTTGGAAATGCACGTCATTTTTTCAAATTAGCAGTGCTCAGTTCTGTAACTGATGTGGGGCGGCATAACATAGATCACAGCTGACGTTCCAATTCATCTCAATGTTCTAAGGAATTGAGATCCGAACTCTCAACAGACCAGTTTATTTCCTGAACATTCATGTTAGTAAAACAGCCTTTTCTTTATGGACGGGCACAATGTCATGTTGAAACAAGAATGGGCCCTTGCGAAACTGTTTGTTTACTACAAAGTGGGCAGCAAGGAATTGTCTAAATCACGGAGATAAGATTCCGTATTCATATTTTCCTTTACGGAAATATGTTTGAAGCCCGAATCACGAGAAATGATCCAAACATTTATATTATTACTTCTACAAGTTACGGATTATATACTAGACAAATGTCTTGTCTAGGATTTTTGTCTATATTTACAGTGAAGTACCAAAAATCATGGGAGCGTCGTATGCAAATTTTCAGGTGTCGCTTATATCGCTTAAAAAGGCCAGTTTATTAGGACCCCCCGGGGCATGGATTCAATTAGCCGCTGGAAGCATTGTTTCGTGATGTTTGTCCATACGGATGCAACAGCTACTCCCAGTTGATGCATACTAGATGGTGGTGGATACATGCCTCGAATAACCCGTTCCAGCTCATCCCAAAGATGTTCGATTGGGTTCAAATCCGGGAACTGCGGTGGCCAGACGAGTAAGTTGAAATTCACTATCGTGCTCCTGGAACCATTCCATGACGATACGAGCCTTGTGACACGGAGCATTGTCCTGCTGGAAGTATCCTTCCGATGGGAGGAACACAGTAACCATGAAGGGATGAACGTGGTCGGCAACAATGTTCAGTTAGTCCTGACTATTAAGGCGTTGTTTTACAGGTATCAGCGGATCAAGAGTGTGGCAAGAAAACATTCCCCAGACCATTACAGAGCCTCCTCCTGAACAGTGGAAACCAGACAGGAGGGGTCCATCGCTTCGTGCTGTTGTCTCCAAATTCTGCGTCCTCCATCTGCATCAGTATCAAGTACAGAGGGTAGATTATCGCGAAGCGATAATCTGCGGCACCTACTCCTACGAGGGAGTTTTGCGCCATCCCAGTAAATAACGACTGCTACGAGATGACAGTAGCAGCCGGGACCGACGGCTTAACGTGCCCTCCGAAGCACGGGGGGTTTCATGATGGAAGAGCTGCTGGCGGACAAACAAACCAGTGGCTGTCACCAACTGCTGGAAAACCAGCTATGGTCACTTGGCAAATGGGTCAGACTAAAGTCCTCCAACAGCCGTGCCCCAAATAGCTGTCCCGCCAGCAGTGGCCCTCAAGCCCTGGCCGTCACCCAGCCAGTAGCTGGCCGCGCCTGAAGTTGCTGAACTCCATCGATTAGCAAGCCAACCGACGAGACAACCAGGCCACCTCCATCTGCATAGTACAATAGGAAACGGGATTCATCCGACCAGCAGACCTTCTTCCAGTCGTCGACGGTTCAGTGTTGGTGATCACGGGCAAATTGAAGACTTTTTTTGCGGTTTTGGGTGAAGATCAAAGGTACCCGGACTGGCCGTCGGCTGTTGTAGCCCATACTTAACAATGTATAGCGTGTAGTGCGTTCAGAGATGTTATTCTGCGGTCCAGTGTTGTACTCCACGGTTAGTTGCCGAGTCGTCACGTTTCTATTCGCACTAACAAGCATTCCCATCCTACGTTCATCCCTTGGATCGACGAGTCGTTTGCGACCACAGGATTGTCTTTGGCTGGTTGTTTTTTGGAAGTTTAACCAGTCCTGATAAATCTTGAAATGGTTGTTTGGGAAAAGCCTAGAAGACGGGCTCTTTCGGAAATACTCAATCCATCTCGCCGGGTACCAACTATCATCCCGTGCTCGAAGTCGCTCAGATCCTTTATTTTCTCCATGGTGACGGTCAAACGACTTGCAGTTGACAGGTGTGTTCTCGCTTTATTTTGGTACGGGCTGTCATGTGACCAACTGATACGTAGTAATTGCTATGTCAACGGATTTGCATAGTCATGGATGTTCCTAATAAACTGGCCACTCAGTGTAGACACCAAACGTTGGAGACTCTACCTAGATGAATCCCGCACAGATGTTAACTTTCGATGATTTCATGTTCAGATGCTAACAAGCTCTCCAGTCGGATAGGGCGGTAATTGAAAATTATATAAATTAAAATGGAAAAATGTCAGTTCCTGCAAATTTTGTATGAATACAGACGCTGAATATGATGGTAATAAAAATAAGATAAGTAAATAAAATTAAGATAATTGTAAATTAAATATAACAATTAAATATAATAGTCTTCTTACCACCGTCTTCGACCAAGAGTCTGTTATCATCTGGACATGATAGCGTCGAAAGTCAACATCTGTGGGGATTTCATCTAGAAAGAATTTCTAACGTTTGGTATTTACAAGAAGTCATCCTGAGTTTTACATCCGAGTGCGTTCAAATACACTTACTTGACTGCAATGTTGATTAAGGTCCACTCTTGCATATAAAAATTAAGGTGTTTTTTAAAAATTAAGCTTGTTTTTGTTTATATCAAAACGGTACTTATTTAAAAAAACACGCCTCGCATATCTTTATTTTTATAAAATTTTTTCATACTTGTACCTCAGCATTTATTTCAAATTTACGTTTACAAAAACCATGATGTCATCAATTTTGTGTGAACACGTAATAATAACAGATGATCACTAAAACCATGATTTTCGAAACCATGCTTCAGTAAGTCACGTTAAATTCTGGTGTGTACTGGCTTTAACTGACATTGACACTTAAGCATCAACGCTACCCAGATTAATCTCTACATAGCCACTATGTTCCTCCAGGATAAAGGAATCGTTCAACTGGACAATGCTTCATGTCATAAGCCCCAAATTGTCAGTGAGTCTAATTAAATTTTGGGCAGTATGAATAATTCTTACTCTCTTAATGCTATCAAACACTCTTTACTAACGAAACTGGATATAACTGAATGGGTTTTTGAATGGCATGGCAAGTATGTTTTATATACAGCTTTATTTCTATTTAACTGAAGCAGAGAGTCGCTTATGTCGTTTATGAATCTTCACGATTCTTCTAATGAATTTAAATGGTAAAATTGAACATGAGATTTCTCCGCAAATTACTTTTTAAAATTAACTGAAATGGAGGAATGGTACATTCGTACAGGCATGTCTTTTCATTTTTCATTTTTTTACAAAAATATTTGTCGCAATGAGAAGAGTCCGTTCATGTCGTTTTTATTTTTATTTTTTGGGTACTGAAATAAATGTTTCTGCCGTGTCCTTTTTTTTAGGAAAAAAAAATTATCTCTAAAAAGGTTTAGACTATTTTCGTGAAAAATACATCAATGCATATTTTAAGGAACCCTCTAAATAGGTATTACTTTTTAATGAAAAAAAAAAATTCTGTCGGAGGGGGTGGTGCCTTAATAAAAGTTATTTACAACTCCAAAACAGCTCATCAGAGCCAAACAAGTTATTTACGAAAAGAGTTTGCCTTAATAAGAGGAGTCTGCACATGTCAAGTTTATTGAGTTTTGGTACAGATATGAACGCTATAGCTATTTTCTCATTTTTAGAAAAAAAATTAATCTCTCTAAAAAGGCTTAACTAATTGTCATAAAAAATACGTCAAGGCACAATTTAAGGTACCTTCTAAGTATGTATTAATTTCATTTGGTTCTGCTTTTTGCTGTTTCGGAGGAATTAGCCTAACAAAATTGGTCTTATACGTACAAATATCCGTAAATACGTACAAATATACGTACATAGAAAATTTTAAGATATCTTTTCGAATCATGAGTTTTAAGCCGATGTCAGAAAATAAATTGAATTGGGAAAACGGACACATAGGCCTTCACTTTTAGTGAGTGGTAGGCCATTAAAGACAAAAAGCCTTCAGCATATCTGATAAAAAGGTGATAAAAGAAATAATTTTTGTAACAAAATACCGATGTATATATTTTATTTATAAATCTTGTATTCTATTTTTAAAATAGTCACCAATCTTGTGAAGAATTCTTTAGTTCCAGGAGGCTTTTACTGTATTTCTATACTTTGTCGATTTCGTGAAATACTTCTCTGCGAGATATTAAGTTGAGTCTTAGACGATCAACAGCAATAATCATTGGTTAATAGTAAATAGAGTTAAATAGAGTTAAGACAGATCATCCATTTGCACATCAAAGAGAAGGCAAGTGAAAACTGATAGGATAGCGAAGTGTAATTGGCTTCTCGTTGCAGTAACAGGTGCTGCAGTTGACCTTCGTGCCACCACCCGAGTCCATTTTGCTTTCCCCCATCGCTCTCTCCCCCTTCTGTCGTTAGAGAAGTCGCCCTTTATCTGGACGTCTGGTCAATGTTATCGGCCACAAAATGGGAGGGTTTATGTCTGACACATTGGGATGATTGCACTGCTTGCTATTCATTTGATTCTTCCAGCATTCCGCCTGGTAGTATGTTACGAAGACATACGGAAAGACGCAGGGAAAGACAATCCACGGTGGGGTCGTTTATTCTCAAACAGCTTCTCACGGTTATTGCTTTGGATAATGTCGTTGATGATATAAATACACATCAACAGATAACGTGTAAAAAATTAAAAAAAAAAGAAAATTTACCTTTCGGTATTATATACTTTCTATAGTATTATATATTTTTCTAATTACTTTTCTGTAGGAATTTCAGTGAACCAAGTTTCTTTTTATTTTGAATGTTATATATATGTACGCTTGCTATAATTTTATTTCCAATTTCATATATTGTGTCGTATAATTAGAGTAACGCTTACCATAAATAGAATATATGGTTGCTGAATAAGAAGAAACATTATGATGAATTTATGCCCTTGGAACTGGAAAAAAAATTAAATATATATACTGTAGCGTCCCACCCGCTTGTATAAATTTTTAAGCAGAAATTTTATTAAAATATTAAAATTCTGTGATATTTACTTTGAGGTAGATTGCCTTTTTTGTGAAGAAAAAGCAAGACTGTATTGTAGTACAATAATATTAAAATTAAAATTAAAAATACTGATGTACGCTATCAGGTACAATAATATTAAAATTAAAATTAAAAAAGTCTTTTTCATCATATGCTATCAGGTATGACATATTTATTATGGTAGGTTATAGGTCAGTTTCAAGCAATAGAGAACTCTCTCCGTAACGAAGTTTGCTTACTGTTGAGAGAAAAATTCTATATTGCGCCCCTACAAGTCTACAGTAATATTTTCATCAAGTCATAAATATTTTTCTGCTTCTCCCTGTATTCTTTCTTTATATTACGGCAATTAAGCGCCACTTCTTAAAAGAATAATAAAAAAGACAAAAACAAACAATGTCCGATCTAAAATTACTAATGAGAGGAGATAATTTTAGCTTAACTACTTGAAAATTACTTAAAGTGATTATCTTTTAACCTTTTTAACAGGCATATTGAATTTTTAAATAATATTACATCAATATGAAATTAAAATTCATCCAAGAATTTATGTATAGGAATAAAATTTACAAGTGGAAAACTCGGCGAATTATTTCCATATTAAAAAAAAATTGTTTGTCTGGTCTCAATTTCAAGCTTTAGTTGAGAAAGCAAACCACTTCTATTAAAAGAAAAAGTTGATTTCACAAGGACGAACTTGACATACATCAAGTGTGATTTAATGTATCTTTATCCAGTGAGCTATTGACCGTTTTATAGCGTTTATTTTAGCGTAGGCAAATAATCATTTCACGTATATGTAAACATCTGTGTGTGCATTTACGTGTGTGTGTATCACACATTTTCCGCTTTTATATCGTCTTTTTTTAGATCTATATTATAGATCCCACTTCCTATAGGCGCCCCCCCCCCCCCAACTTCACTTAATGCTCTTTGGGAGTCATTTATCGATACTCAGTTGAAGAAGCAATAAAATTTGATACCGTATCATGTTTCTCAATCTATTAAGTATAAAATAATGTTAGCAATTTTTATTAGTGTCCAGTTCTTATTTATATTTAGGAAAGAGGTTTGTCCTAAAGATTATTGAAAATTTTCTTTACTATTATCGATTATTTTTAAATTATAGATATAAAAATAGATATATAAAAGGTTTAAGTGGAAAATAACTAGCAATACTATTAAAAATACGTATATAAACGATAAATGATTGTGAATACACCGCTTCGTTGTAAGTGCTCGGTTTTTTATTATAATACTTTTTTTATTAATTATTTATGTTTAAGCATAACGCTCATATTAATGCTTGAACGGCAGTAGAATGTTCATTAGGATAGTTATCTTTTCTGAAAATGATATAAAAAAGGGTCTACAAGTGATATATATTACTGTGCAATATTGAAGCTACGTACATTTTATAAACTAGTAAAAGTAATTACAATTTATGAATCAATGTAAACAAAATAATCCGCTTTAGTATCTAATAAATTTGAAGCCTTTATGTCTCTCAAGTGTAGAGAGAAACAATCTATTGTCACTTATCACATATGACGATATAGTTCGATTCTTTTTTTTTTTCCCTCCAAACCTTTCGCAACACACTCCACGAGCCAATCAAACGAAAAAATATCGACAGGAATTGCGGTGAATTCAAAGATTCTTAAAGGAAGAAACCTAAACAGTGAAGTGAAATTTCAAACTTTCTGCTTGCATTTCTAATAATAATTTAATATAAAATTTTAATAAATATAACGTATATCGAAATATATAAATGGGCTAATGACCGTCTCCAAGTTCTCAAATAGCTTTATTTCTTAGAACTGCCATTAGGAAACGTAATGCTGACAAAACGAAACAAACAAGATGTCGGATTATCGAAGTGTTCCTGACATGTCAAAGGTCTCCAGGATTTGTTCTTTAGCGGTTAATAAAATAAGCCAATTTTGTTATTTCTTACTTACGTTTCGAACAGAAAGCCTGTGTTTTAAAGAAGTGATATCCAAAGTAGAGGCAAAAAGCTCCCAGCAGTTAGACATTGTTGTTGACAGTGACGAAGAATGTTCTAGAACGTTACAACAATGCGATACAGCGTGTACGCATGCGAACGGTCGTACTTGTCTAGAATTCAATATGGCTGACCATTCATGAAAATGTTTTGCTTCCGGGAGAGCAAATTCAAAAATATGATTTTTTCCCCCGTGATTTTTGAAAGTAATGGCATTAACAGTAATTCCACAGAATGTTTTTGATTCGGAAAAGTAATAACTCTGTGCTCAGAAAGTTCACTATATAATAACGAATCTATGAATATTAATTTTTTTATGGAGTGGGAGAAAGCTGTATGAAGGTGCAATCATTTATACTCAGGTAGGATAACTTCAATTGTCTAACGGTCTTGAAAAGAGCAGTGGCTAGATATCTGATAATCTTGAAGACGAGGTTACTGTGTCAGTCGCTGATACTCAAGATCTCGTGGGCGATGGAGCTTTTTTTCTTTCTTTCTTTCTTTTCCTAGAAAATTCTTTATTCACATTAATTCTGCATATGTGCATTAAAAATGTTTACGCAAAAAAACTTCCGTAACAGCCTGTAATTGGGTTGGTATTTTAAACTAAAATATAACCAACCAAACATGTAACAAGAATTAAAAATTTAAATAGAAGGATATATTATCATTGCGTAGAAGCTCCAGTCTCCTAGTAACGTGATTTTATGTACAAACTTGAATGGTGTATTCTACAAATAAATGTTTTAACAATAGTGTGTGACAGAAATTCGTATTTCTCCTTCGTGTCAAGAGATAAAAATTACGTACACTGATCTACAAATTTCAACTTCTTGTTTATTACAAAAACAGAATAAGCAATTTCTAAATAATGTTCAAAAATGACAATAAAAGTGTTGGATTAGTTAAGATTACCGGCATAAATCAAATGTTAGTAAAATACACTATGCATATAATAAATGAGCATTCTATTAGAGACTCCTTAGTAACAACAAGTTGTCCGCCTTTAGCTCTAGTCACACTTGTAATTCTTCAAGGCATAGATTCAACAAGATGTTGCAATCATTGCGCAGGAATATTGGCCTATGCCAACACCACCTAGACAGAAGGCCTGCGCACAGAAACGTCACACATTATTACATCACACAAAAGCGGCTATTGTTAATCGTATTTCTACCAATAATAAGCCATAGATTTGGCCATTTGATGATGATGTAACAATGTATACAGTTCCTATGACATAATAACAGCCTTTAAGTAGATGCGATGTTTGTAAGCGTCATTGGTGGATCGGGGAACACCAGTCATATCGAAGTGCATCTGGTGTGCAACAATGCTGAAGTAACTTGTGACATTAAGAGGTGTTTCTAGAGTATTAGGGGATCAAATATGGCCCAGGAGAAAATTCCCTAGACTATTATTCCGCCTCACTCCGCCTGTAGGCAAGCATATTGACGAAGGAAATGAAACTCATCAGACCAAGTTAAATTTTTCAACTCATCAAGTGTCTAATTTCTATGCTCCTGGGCTCATAGCAGGCGACGTTTCCTGTTTTTTTTTTCGAAATACTCAAACCGGCTCTTCTTAAACCTACGATCATGTTCGCAGTTATTAAAATCCTTTGTCTTATCTATGTTTACAGGATAACTATGTTGTCGAACAGTGATACATTCAGCATGCTGTTATGTACTATACGTTGCTGTTACGGTTTAGCATACGGACGTCCCAAATTAGAATGGGACGTCTCTATTAAATGGTTACTTATATATACCATGGCAAGCGTGGAGGATTTGGCCACTTAAACCTCAAGACAACGACTTGCTCTATCAAGCAAAGGCCCCCAGTCTCCTGTAGATAGAATATAGCTATATTTACTTAAAAGGCATTGCAAGTATCATTATTACTAAAATGTAGCAGTTAAAAATACAAATAATTCTTATAAAAGTCATGGAAACTTGGATCTACCAAGAGGTTAAATATATCCCTTTCATGGGTCCTAATTCTTTCACGAGAACATTCCCCATTACATTCCTTCGCAGCCTGGAGAGTCGCAAAAAGGAAAGGGAATTCATGCTTTTATACTTTCTTCCATATTTGACATGACATCGTTAGAAACGATACTCATAAGGCCGCATTACCCTCTTTCAATTGGAGAAGACTTTTGCTCACATTGACGATCATCTGATATATCTGCATAATGACAAGAACTTTTCCTACATATTAACAAGAATTAGTGTTGATAATTTTAGATGTAAAAAAGATTTGCTTAAACAGTAGATGCAGCCACTCTTTCGAGAAATGCTATGAGGCTATGCAGTTATCCCATTCTATCCGCGACAACATATTCGATGCTCTGTAAACATCACCGAATTTTACAAGGTGTACAGAAAAGAATATCGAGTTTAAACAGGTTTTGATTTCTCGTAGCGATGGTAGGCTATATGAGGACAAATGTTTTAGCAGATAAAAGAAGAACTTTTAAATGAAGGGCTCGGGGCAATAAGAACCTAAACCACAGCAATAAGGAAAAAAATCTGTAAATCTATATGGTTGATGTTTTGCTTGACTGTGATTACAGTTAACTTGTGCAATTGTTACTGAAATGTACTGTAAATGGATTTCACAAGCAGTAATTATTATATTTAGAAGAACTTCTTTCTATGGGTTACGTCCTTATTGCCCCGAGCCTTTCCAAGAAAAATAAATACAATAAACCATAAATCCACAAAGAACTAGCATTTATAAAAATTCTTTCTGGATTTGTGATTTATGGTTTCATTTTTCCTTTCATAGCTATAGTGTCCACTGTTTCAAGGCATTTTTTTTAATTTTAAGAACTTTCAAGTTTATACAATTTGTATTACAAATGCTCAGTGTACGATCCCCAGGATACGGCGCACTTTCTTTCGGTAGTCCATTTTCTCCTACACTCATGCTGCATGGCTGCAATAATAATACGGTTCGTAATTCATGCAGATCGATCGGTACTGGAAGAAGGGTCGCAGCAGAAGTTGTTGATCCCGCGAACCTCTGCGGACGATCCACCGTTGTTGTCAGTGTTACCATTAGCGACATGCAGAATTCATGTCAGTGTTCAGTCATTCGCGTTTGTACGAGTAATTTAAGTTGCTATACACAAGTGGATATACTTCTACCTCTTCATTGTGTTGTTGCAGTGCTCAGTAATTACTCTCTTTGCTGAAGCTTTATGTATAATTCATATCTGGAACTGTTTATGTATACAGTGCGTCGCAAAAGTTTAGGCAAAACCATTTTTTTTGGTAAACACGTTGATCATCATACTATATGTGAATTATTTTTTAATATCTAAGAATGAAACCAACTAATTCCATACACGGAATTTTAAATACACAGCTTGCGTATTTCGCACAAAGATGACAAATAAAAACATCACATTTTTCTTGTCTCAAAAGTTTAGGCAATAACCATGACTCCTCGTTCAGAATGGTACAACCATGCAAATTAGTATAAAACATGTAAAAATTATTCAAATTAGATGTGAAAATATATAAAAGTAACAGTTCTTCTTGTTAAACTGATTCATAATCATGCCAGCTAACAAGCAATTCACTACTGACGAAGTGGCGAAGATGTGGATGCTAAAAGGAAAGGAGCATTCAGTTAAAGAGATTGTTTCAATTATACAGCGTTCTGTATTTGGAATTTACAAAGTTCTAGCAAGAGGTGTACATCATAAAGCACAGCCATGCACTGGACGACCCAGAACAACCTCATCCCGTGATGACAGACGAATCATTAGACTGGCGTCCAAAAACGGTTTGTCTGTTAGGCAAATTGCTCAACAGACTACCCTAGCATCAAAAAACACCGTCCATAAAGGCGCCTTAACTTCTTGCTTACGTACCAAAAAACGATAGTTCCAGCAGCATGGGATTCGTGACATGAAGTGGCCTGCAAGAAACCATTGAAAATAAATGTCTAGGCAAATTTATGCTGGTGCAAAGCAATGCTCATCTGTGGACGAACTGAAGGACGCGATTTCTGATTGTTGGTACAATACAATCTCGTATGGACCCAGAAGTGCTGCAAAATTTGGTGGTTTCGATGAGAAATCGTGTCTTCAAGTAATTAAAGCCAATGGAAACGTAATTTCTCGTTAATGTTGTGATAAAAATCCAAATACATTTCTTTGCCTATATTTTTGAGACGTCAAAACAATGTCGTTCTTTATTTGTTTGTCATTTTTGTACGAAATACGCAAGCTGTGTATTAAAAACTCCGTGCATGGAATTTGTTTGTTTCATTCTTAAGTATTATAAAAGACAATTTCACGTTTAGTATATTAAGCGTGTTTTCTATGAAAAAAATGATTTTGCCTAAACTTTTGCGACGCAATGTAGTATGCTATTTTCTATCTCAAATGTCTAAATAAATGAAATTAAAGTTGTCTTATATTGAGAGGTGAAATACTTTTAATTATATTTTAAATCGCAACATTACACAAGAATTAAAGTATTAATTAAATTTACACTGAGCGAGCATATTGTTATGACCACCTGTCAGTATCTCGTTGGGCCACCTTTTGCCTTTAATACTGCGGTGATTCTTCGTGGCATTGATTCCACAAGATGTTGGAAGGTGGTGGGAGGAATCTGACACCATGCCTGATGGACAGCACTGTCTAGTTGTGACAGATTGGACGGTGGTGGATTCAGCCTTCTGATGGTTCATTCGACTTCGTCCCACAAATGCTCAATTGGAGTGAGATATGGGGATTGTGGGGGCCGACGAAGTAAGGTAAAGCCCCCTCATGTTCCTGGAACCACTCCTGCACAATACGAGCTCTGTGGCATGGCGCATTGTCTTGCTGGAAGTAGTCATCTCCATTGGGGTACGCCATCAACATGACAAGGTGAACTTGATCGGCGACGATACGGAGGTATGCTGTGCCATCCAGACGTTGTTCAACACGTATTAACGGACCCAACGCATGCCAGGAAAACATTCCCCAGACCATAACACTGCCCGCACCGGCCTGAAGGGTTGTACTCATACATGCGGGGTCCATGCTTTCGTGCTGTTTCCGCCAGATTCTCACGTGGCCGTCTGCATGACGTAACTGGAATCGTGACTCGTCAGACCACATGATTTGTTTCCACTGCTCGATAGTCCAGTCCTTGTGTTCCTGAGCGAATTGGAGTCGTTTCCGCTTGTTGGCTGCAGAAAGCAAAGGTGTGCGGACAGGTCTTCGGTTTCCGTAAATCCCATGCGATGCAGTGTACAGCGGACAGTGCATTCAGAGACCGTTTTGGAGGACCCCTGATTAAGGTCAGCAGTGATTTGATGCACAGTTGCCCTTCTGTTATCCTTTACCAGTCGTGACAGTCTCCGTTCTGTCCGATCATCAACCATCCGCGGGCGGCCACAGCGCGAACGTTCAGACCCCGTCTTCCGGCTAACCGTCCAGTCTTTAAATACTTTAACGGCGGCTGCTCTTGAGCACCCCACGAATACTGCTGTTTCGCTATACTCGCTTCATAGCTACGAGCACCTACAATCATCCCGGGTTCGAAGGCTGTTAAATCGCGTCGTTTACCCATAATTGAAGAATGGAACAAGTCTACTGTTATCGACGACACTCATCTTCCCTTTTTATATTGGCCCGGCCCGCTAGCAACATTGTGGCGACGTCCGTGATAAACATGTCAGGTGGTCATAATAATATGCTCAATCAGTGTATAAATGTATTGAGATACTTTTTAACTTAATTTTAATGATTGTTTAATAATTTTAATAATTCATGATAACAAAACTGGATAAAAAATAAGAGACTACAAATTTATAGCCATTTATTATTATTCATTCTGTGTGTCTGCCTGTCCGCTGTATGTCCAACGAATTCTCGGAACGGTTTAGCTTTTTCAAATTTTGTTTTTACTATTCAATAGACTCTTCAAATTAAAAAATCTCTAAAATCGGCCTAACGAGAACGTTACCGTTCACTGACGCTACCAGACGCCATTAAAAATTAATTGGCTACATAATGGCATGCGATATCATTCGATTCGGAATGATGAGATACAAAAATAATATAGCATTCTTTTTAAATTCTACGTTCGCTGAAATGACTTTTTTGAGATTTTTCTCAAAAAAGCTTCAGTAACTCGTCTCTATTAAAAACAAACAAACCAAAAACAAACAATTTACGTTCGCTTTGGTTTGACCCACAGTTATTTACAACAATGTCTTTATCTCCTCTCCTTTGCGAGTGCGGAAGGAGGCAGTGGGAAGAACCAAAGCCCTCTATTCTAGTGGCTTTGGAAAAATACACGCGTTTTAACCCATTTATAAGTGCGTGCATTTAATTTAATTTTTCATTTTGCTCGTTCTTGGAAAATTCGCGTGCACGGTGCGTGTGATTCGCGATTGTTGGAAGGGTTTGCAGACGAATGAATAAGCAGATTTAACAGAATTTTATTCAGAGCTTTTTTTCCCAAAACTCTTCAAGAAACTCATAAGTGAATACAAAGAATTACATGCATTTTTCACTATTTGCTATATTACATGTTCTCAAAGAAAAATAAAAATATATACGATTGTCATCATATTTGGAACTCATTTTATGATTTGATCAATAACTAATACCTTGTTAATCTATATATATAATCGGCTAATGTCTTCGCTATGTTGCCAAGGTTACGTATACATTGTTTGTATCAAGCATTGTTTGATGGCATTTTTATATCTGCATTGTTTGAAACAACAATTGGTAGGATGTTTACCGTAAGTCCTATAGAGAGGAAGAAACGGTTCCTTCGAATTCATCAGCTAGTCCCCTCATTGGAGGGAGATGAAAGCTGCACTGAACTGAACTTCCTTCGAATTCTCCTTCTACATGTTCGAGGACCCACCTCTTCTGGTGATTTAAGGACTTTTAAAGGAAACCCTGTTCCATATTCAACCTTCCAGGAAGCCTGTATTTCAAGGGGCCTAACTAATGAAGACTCTGAATGGGATACTTGCCTAAATGAGGACCCGAAATTTAAACACTCATGAAATGCCAATTCAGCTTAGGCACTTATTTGCATTTATCTGCATCATGTGTCAACCATCTGATGCAGCCAAATTGTTCGATAGACATAAAGACAATATTATGGAAGACTATAAGAGACGTTTTCCTGATGGAGAGACAGCTCTCTATATGACATTCAAAGAAATAGAATCTGTATTGCAGACACATGGAAAGTAATTGGCATATTTTGGGCTCGAGGTTCCACATGGTAATTATGACGAGCACATCAACTCAAACAAATATTTCGACACAGACACCGAAAAAGCTCTATTCGATGAAAAATACGAAATGCTAAATCAAGGACAAAAAACGGGTTTTCGAAAAAATTAGGGAAGCAATTGAAAATCCTAATTTAGCAAAACGTCTTTTCTTTATTGACGCGTGCAGGAAGTGGTAAAACCTTCCTCTACGAAACCATTATGCATTACATTCGTAGCACAGGCGATTTAGTTTTTCAATGTCCATTTACGGGCATAGCATCGACATTGCTTGAGGGAGGCAAACTTCTCACAGCCTCTTCAAGCCTCCTGTCCCAATTAACGAAACATCCACCTGTAATGTTCGACATGGAAGTGATACAGCAAAAGAACTAAAGAAAGCAAAAATCATCATTTGAGATGAAGCACCTATGACCCCACACCCGTCTCAAGTCCCTTCCAATACACCATTTGGCGGTGCCGTGTTTCTTTTGGGTAGAGACTTTAGGCAAATTCTCCCTGTTGTTCCACATGGGAGAAGAACTGAAATAATTTCTGTCATGCATGAAGAATAGTAAATGTTCGAAAGATGATCAGATCCTTAAATTGGACCAAAATATGCGTGCTAATGACAAGAATGTTCCACAAGAACACCGAGGCTTCTCCGATTGGCTTTTAAAACTTGGAGATGGAAAACTTCAAGAGCCTGGATTAGAAGAAGGATACTTCGAAATTCCTCCTGTATGTGTTGAAAATGAATGCATTGTTTCCTCAACTCATCCAACCTGAAGATAACAGCATCGAAATCGTGCAATCTTGACTCCAAAAAACCATGAGCCTCTTCAACTGAATGAAAATGTTCTTAGACGAATTCAGTCTGATTTGAAATGCTACACGAGCATAGATTCGATTCAGCAAGATACTGCAAATGCCGAGGAGGTAGAAAACTGTCCTACAGAGTTCCTAAGTAGCTTAACTCCCGGAGGTATGCCTTCTCATAGACTTAACTTGAAAGTTGGTGTAGTAGTCATGCTACTAAGAAATCTTGACTCCACAAGAGGTTTTGCAATGGCACGAGAATGATTGTGAAGCAAATAAAGTCAAAAGTAATTGACTGTGAAATACTGACAGGATCTTTTAAAGGTACCGTGGTATTTATTCCAAGAGTCATTCTTGCACCAAGTGACCATGACCATCCGTTTATATTAAGACGAAAACAGTTTCCATTGAGACTTTCTTTTCAATGACGATCAACAAAAGCTACGGACAAACACTGAATTAACTTGGCATTTACTTCCCATCTCCAGTATTCAGTCTTCGCCAACTTTACGTTGCATTTTCAAGAACAACATCGTTCGAGACAGTCAGGGTAAAAGTATTTGCAAGTGACGAGCAAGCAACTTGAAAAAAGACCACAGAGTTTTCACTAAAAATGTAGTCTACAAAGAAGTATTGTCCAAATAATTAAATTCATTCACTGTTATATAATGTGGTTTGTTGCAATAAATTTCTTTCGAACAGTATCCAAAACACGTACAACAAATATTGGTTATTGAGTTGCAATGTTATTCTTACACTTTTCAGCAGCAGGATGGCTGCTACTAACACCTCCTAGAAAGAAGGCTTATACACGGAAACGTCATACATTGTTACATCATAAAAAATCAGTGTTAATGGTATATCTACCAATAATAAGCCCTAAATTCTGACTCTTTATGATGTTGTAACAATGTATGACGATTCCGTGCACAGGCTTGCTTTCTAGAAAGTGTTGCCGGTATCCTGTTACCCAGCTATTATCGTAGTAAGGGTTCAGTAATACTCCGTTGCGAAGCACGGGCGGCTAGCTAGTAACAATTAAATAGTAAAGCAGCTAGTGGATAACATTAATCAAAGAATTATATGAAAACAAAAACCTTACACAGGGCGAGGCATTTACTCGTATCTTGAGACAACTGAATATCTCGGAAACTATGCATTGTACGAAAAAATGTACGAAATCGAAAGTGAATTATTTCGCGGGGGAAATTCATTAGTTAAAAAATTCGGAATTACCCCCCCCCCTTGTGAGGGGGACTTGGAAGAGGGGGGTAACTTCGAAATCTTCAATAGAAACCCCTATTTTTAATGGTATATTCAGATTGAAAAAATATTCGAGAAATGTTTTATTTTTGGTATTTTTTCAATTGATCCAACCGTTTAGGAGATAGAGGCCCTGAAAGTGTGGAACTTTTAAAGTTTTGAACCCAATTTCATCGATGAAGACAAAGAGATAGAATGGGTCTGCAGACATTCCTATTCTATTTTTTGATGGTTTTTAAGAACCCGAAGTCAGAATTTCAAAAATTCAAAATCTTTTAGTGCACAATTAAACTTTTGGGGGCAGCAGTCCTATGGAGACAGAGTCTATGCGTATGCAGTGTCCGCGCAGTCCGCTCGCCAAATCGCCAGTGGCGACAGTTCAACTAATCTGACGAATAAACAATCACATCTGGCGAACATACTTGGCTAATTCTATTTATATGGAAAATTTTTATTTTCAATCTCGAAAATGCGATTATCATGTGATTAATTTTTTTTTTTAAATTTTAAATGCTTCATAATTTTTTTAAATTTTAAATTTGGCTAAAAGCATGAGATTCTGGCTTAAAGAAAATCTCTATTGGCTAAACCATTGGAGAAAAAAATTTCAAGTACTGCGCGGCCACTGAGTATGTATTGAAAAATATTGGATTTTTGAAATTCTGACTTCGGATTCTTAAAGACCTTTAAAACGTAGAATAGGAATGTCTGTAAGACCCACTCTCTATCTCTTTGTCTTCATCGATGAAATTGGGTTCAAAACTTTAAAAGTTCCACACTTTCAGGGCCTCTATCTCCTAAATGGTTGGATCAATTGAAAAAACATCAAGAATGAAACATTTCTCGAATATTGTGTACAATCTGAATATACCATTAAAAATAGGGGTTCCTATTGAAGATTTCGAAGTTACCCTCCTCACAAGGGGGGGGGGGGGATAATTTTTTTAACTAATGAATTTCCCCCGCGAAATAATGCAGTTTTGATTTTGGACATTTTTTCGTACAATGCTTAGTTTCCGAGATATTCAGTTGTCTCAAGATAAATGTCTCACCTAGTATACATAAAACACAACTATCACAATCAAAAGTATTCAAAATTAATATTAATATAATTTACAAAAATTACAATCTAATATGACATAATTTGAATAATCACACCAAGATATACGCATATCCTAATACAGAGTGTCCCAAATTGATGCATATTTTCTTTGAAACGTTATAGCTCAGCAACGAAATGAGATAGAAACATAAAGTGTACGATCCAGACGGCGCTGGAAAAGCATAGCAACACGTTCATTGTTGTTCATTTGTTTATAAACCAAAATGGCGGTGAGACTTTCATTCGATGAACGTAAGTGGATTCTAAAGTGTTATTGGAAAGTGGAGAATGTTGTTGAGGTTCAACGACGTTGGAGGATTGAATTTGGTACACTACCGCCAACAAGGGGCTCCACCTCACTTTCATGTCGATATGAGAACTTTCCTCGATCACACATTCAATCACGGATGGATAGGATACAGAGGAAGTGCTACGGATTTCCCGCTTCGATCTTCCGATTTAATCCCTCTCGACTTCTACCTTTGAGGAACTTTAAAGAATACGGTGTACGCCACAAACCCACAAACACTGACGGAATTAAGAGATTAGATTGAACATTCCATCAATGATATTCCATTAGCTACAATCCAGTCGGTATGTCGCTCTGTTCGACATCGGTGTTGGGAGTATACTGTGGCAGAAGATGGACATGTTGAACATGTACGGGCTTAAGGAAGTTTAAGGAATAAAATACAACAAACCTTATATTTCTATCTCATTTCATTGCTGAGTTATAACGATTCAAAGAGTGTATTCATCAATTTGGGACACCCTGTAGATGCATACCGTAAACAGGGGTTACTTTGGACACCCGGGGGTTATTGCACAAGAGAACACAAACATTTACTGCTCTCATAGAACATACTTTGTGTTGAATGATTTTGTATTTAACACTTTAATGCAACGTTAGTGTAAAACAAAATCATTCAACACAAAATAAGAGCAGCAAATGTTTGACGTTACCTTGTGTAAAGTTACCCGAGGGTATGCAAACTAACCCTGGTTTACGGTATATATAATGTACGAATATAACTTATTGGTATATTCGTGGATTTAGCTGCCTACAAAATGGCGGATTGCTCAAATTACTCAAATTTTTAAGTCACATTAGGCCAGTAGGTTGTAATTTTTTGTAATTTATTTATTATTAAGTTGGTTAGAAAGAACAATCATTTATTTATTTATTTATTTATTTATTAAGTTGGTTAGAGAGAACAATGATACCCAATAGGCCAGTATGGTTAAAAACTGACAAGTTAGGTCCTGTGGGTATCACTACAAATACTGATGAACAGTAGATAAACTATGTTAGTAAATACGTATAAAACAAAATTAAATAAATCAAACGAATTAAATTATGTTAAATAACATCAAGATGGACAATCAGAGTTCAGACTCGAATACTGACGTTAAAGGTCGAGAATTAACTTGGTAAATATAAACATAGCAACATCAGCTATGTTAAAAAAAATCAAATAGATTACATATGTGAAACAAGTATTAATTCCATAATTATTCACATAGTCTAACAATCATGATTAAGATTAAGTTAATTGATTTAGACAGAAATAAAAAGGCATATCTGTGGGAGCGTATAAATATCTATATTTAAATTACATAACAATGTAGCAACAGTTTGTTGTAATTTTATGTAAATAAAGTTTTCAAAATATTTTATTGTGATCGCTGTATAATACGTATATAGGGTGATTCTGAAAAAGTGTGTATAAGTGTAAGCAATGACAGAGGCGACCAGAATGAACATTTTCTTTTAATACAGTGTGGGTCCGAATTTGAACGCTAAGTGAGATATGAACAGAAATAAAAATGCCGATCAATGTTTAACGTATACACAGTTTTATGTACCCTATTATTCCTCCAAAATTCATTATTCCTGTTCTAGGCGTTGCAGAACCTGAGTTATTAACTTGTTGATCCTGGTGGCGGCAGTTTTATTTTTGTTCATATCTCAGTTAGCGTTCAAATTCGGACCCACATTGTATTAAAAGAAGATGTTCGTTCTGGTCACCTCTGTCATTGCTTACAGTTATACACACTTTTCCAGAATCACCCTATATAAACTTTTGTTTTCATACCATCCCAAAACTAGTGATCTTGTTAATTGGAAACGTTAATTGAACACCATATTACCGATGTAAAGAAGCTAAATAATCTATATTACAGTCGTATATTTTTTAAATATTGTTTGAAATGAATATTTACCATTATCCATTTATGATGATTATACAGGGTGAACTAAAATAACAGGGACAAATTTCAAGAGGTAATTCCTGACCAGAAACGAAAAAAAAAAATCTCATATGAACATATGTCCGGAAACGGAAGGTTTGTCTGTAATAGAAAAATTAGTACAGAACATGACATTACATGTGGCAGTAATTGTGTCAACGTTATAAAAGATAGGGATAGTAGCTGTTTTCATGCAAGATTCCCAACACAGTCGTTTGGCTGATACCATGCTGATGGGCCACTTGTCTGGAGCTTATACCGGAGTTCTGCCCAATATCTTGTATAACGCGTTACTTCACTCCTGCTGTATGAACATGCCACGGCGACCCTCCGTGTTCACCTCTTCAATCAAAAGACGAAAGATGGTTCCAAACATTTGGTGAGTCGGGTGCTACTGTCTGTCGGGGTACTTTTCTTGGTTCATCTGTAAGGCCTCTCGAACATTCCCATGTGCTTCTCCGTATGTGAAGACCATCTCGGCTTGTCCTGACATGATATTGTACCTCCGCTACACGACGATCACTCAAAAGCAACTCTGCGACAGGAAAAAACACTGCACTGTCTGTATTGATGCATTTCCGGAATATGTTGATATGAACTTTTTTGTTACTTTTTTTTTGTGAGGAATCATCTCTTGAAGTTTGTCCCTATTGTTTTTTTCCCCAAATATTTTTCATCAATTTTTTCATCCCTGTTTCATTGTTTTAGTATATCCTGTATATTTTCAACAAATTTACCCATTTAAAATATACGAAAAACTTTCATTCCCCTCTCCTTCGATATAGAGGAACATTTTTTCGGCCCTTTCGGACGTCACAATGTACGAAAGAGCTTCGGAATTATGAATTGCAATGCCAAAGTTTTTATTCATATATTTGTATATTTACATATACGAACGCAAAATAGTTTGAACGTATTCTGCAGGTTAGAGAAATCTTCCGATGTGTAGTGTCGTTAGAGACTGGAATCGAAAGGACTCTTTCGACGACGAGCCTCCCTGCAGATTCTCGTGGCAGTAAACGATATTATACAGGGTGAATACAAAAGTCTGAACCCCCCCCCCCGTTTGTTTTTGGAACCGAAGCAGATATGTCAATTTTGATGAATTCAATGAATAGGAAGTTGTGGATGGCTTATCCCATGGTGCACTTTTCATCATCCCAAATATGCAAATTAGGACATATTCAAAATTTATCTCAAAAACCGTAAGGGATAGAGAAAAAACCCAATTGCAAACTTGTTCAGCATAAAAAAACAAACAAAACAAAAAAAAATCATCCAAATCGGACTAACCAATCACCCACAATCACGTGGTGAACTGTTTGTAGCTTACACGGCACAAAGAAAACTGAATGTTGATATTTCCACCATGTAAAGCATGCAAATCAAAAAATTAACATAAATTACCATACTCACATTCACTTTCATGCGGAAAAGCAAATAAAAGGCATGTTTCAGCACACAGAAGACAGAACAATTAAAGGATGGCAAGCTACACTGTTCCGGAAATGGATGGTCAACATGAACTTCTGCTTCGGAGAGGCAAGGAGAAACCTACATGCTGCAGTTAGGTTGTATCGAGACAGATATCCTAACGAGCGCCATCCATCTCGTCAAACAATACGTCGCATTATTCAAAGATTCGAGGCTACAGGGAATGTTAATGCACAACGAGGACGACCAAGGGCACAAGGCGACGAGGATACAACAACACTAGTTCTGGCTGCAGTTGCTGCAAATCCCCACACAAGTAGCAGAGCAATTGCTGCAGATGTTGGGTGCCATCAGAGAACTGTTCTCAACATTCTACAAGCACATCATTTTCACCCATACCATATTCATTGTTACCAGGAGTTACTGCCATTGGATTATGTTACTTACCTGCTGGATGATTTTGTTGCTCACCTGCTGGATGATTATGTTGCGGCCCGCCTTCTGCAACTGGTTACTTACCTACTGGATGACAATCCAAACTTCATTCATGAGGTGTTGTGGACAGATGAAGCCCAGTTCACCAGGGATGGAGTTATCAACAGACACAACCATCATCATTGGGCAGACGAAAACCCACGATGTCTCGAGAAGCAACTTATCAAGTAAACTGGAGAATCAATGTGTGGTGTGGATTGTACAATGACACTGTGGTTGGACCGTATATTTACGATGGAACACTGACTGCAGAACGCTACCGGGCTGAAATTCTCAACGTGGTAGTCACAGACTTCATTGACAAATTGCCATTGGCCTCGTATCAGCGCACGTGGTTTCAGCATGATGGAGCTCCTCCACATTACGGGTTGGTCGTTCGCGTCTAAGTGAGATGTTTGGACAACAATGGATTGGCCGAGGAGGACCAGTTCGTTGACCACCCCGCTCCCCTGATTTTACACCACTTGACTTTTTCTTGTGGGGATACCTGAAGGACAAGGTTTATGCTACGCAGCCCGCCTCACTGGAGGATCTGGTTCAACGAATCCAGGAAGCGTGCGGAGGAGTGACACCAGCCATGCTTGTCGATGTTTTGGCGTCAGTTAGATTCCGTGCCCAATTGTGTTATGGTGCCCACGGTCGTCACATCGAGCATTTTGTTGATTAACTTTTTTTTTTTAAACTGTTTGAAGTAACTTGTTTGTGCAGTATGAATTTCACCACGTGATTGCGGGTGATCGGTTGGTCCGATTTGGATGACTTTTTTTTGTTTTGTATGTTTTTTTATGCTGAACAAGTTTGTAATTGGGTTTTTTTCTCTATCACTTACGGTTTTTGAGATAAATTTTGAATGTGTCCTAATTTGCATATTTGGGATGATGAAAAGTGCACCATGGGATAGGCCACCCACAACTTCCTATTCATTGGATTCATCAAAATTGACATATCTGCTTCAGTTCAAAAAATAAAAGGGGGGTCCAGACTTTTGTATTCACCCTGTATAATACTAGCAAACCCGTATGATTTGCTTTTTAAATCATGAAATAAAAATACAGTATAGGAAAATTTAATGTCAAATTTAATGTCAAAAAATTAATGGAAGTTTTTGGACAACACCTAAATCTTGAGTACTTCCTTATAAACGACATTTAATGTTGTTGCATCTTTACTACAAATGTACACTGATTGGAAGAAAGTGATTGGACACCTCGCACAGTGCGTTTATTTGCTTTTATTGATAACAGCTAATATCCTGTCGGCCCCCCTCTGGCTGCAATCACGGCGGCCACTCTCCGGGGCATGCTTTCCACAAGAGTACGTACGACCCCCACAGGAATCTCCCGCCAAATGTTCCGTACAGCCGTCCACAGTTTAGGTAGTGTTTTGGGGAGTGGGCTACTACCCTCAACCGACGCTCGACTTCATCCCACAGATGTTCTATGAGATTCAGGTTGGGGCTCTGGGCTGGCCACTGCATGCGTTCAACATTATTATCGGCATACCATTGCAGGGTATGAGCTGCAACATGTGGCCTGGCATTGTCGTCTTGGTACAGGCATGGCTCTAGACCGTAGGTTTGCAAAGGGTTGGGAGAACGGAATTGTCCAGGATGGTAGTGTAGTCCGTAGCCCTCATGGTACCTTCCATCTTCACTATCGGGCCTACGCCATAGCATGAAAAACAGGCCCACACCATAATTCCTCCTCCGCCGAACTTCACTGTTGGGATGATACACTGAGGAAGGAGCCGTTCTCCAGGTAAACGCCACATCCAAACTCTGCCACCCGATCGAAACAATGTGAAGCGGGATTCATCGCTCCAGAGAACACGTTTCCAGTCCTCAACGGTCCAATCTTTGCGTTCCCTGGCCCATTGCAGTCTGTTCGTTTTGTTCGCTGGTGTGACTAGCGGCTTGGGGGCTGCTGCTCTGCCGTGATAGCCCAGCATGTGGGCCTCCTTTCGGAGGGTCTTGGTGGATACGTGACATCCAGATGCCTGCTGGAATTACCCGGCGATGGTGGTTATCGTCGAACGTCGGTTTTTCCGCATCTCCCGCTGCAGCATCCGACGGTCCCTGTCGGTCAATGCGGGTGGACGACCAGGCCTTGGTGCATTCGTACAATGTCCATTGGTCCTGTACTTCTTCAGCACATACGCCACTGTTGATTTCGGGTGGTTCCGGCTGCTGGCAATCTCTCGTATGGATGCGCCTTGGAGCGACATTCCAACCAGGACACCTTTTTCGAACTCTGTCAGCTCCGCCTGTCGCGGCATGATGCTTCAGTTAGAGTCAATGGTGCTGTATGATGACTATCTTTGCATTTCCATACAGTAATGACACGTGTGGTAGCGGAAAGGTCCATTTTTTGCCGGGTGGATGGGTGTCCAATTACTTTCTTCCAATCAGTGTATAAATTTCTAGGGGAGTTAACGAATGTAAACTCGTTCGTTTTTGTCTTGGCATAATGAAAACTGTTATGCAAATTTCTGCAAATAATAAAAAAATCATGATTAAATAATGGCGGATATCAGCATTACTTTAAATATAGCTATTCTAATCAATGTAATCATTTTTCAATCCGACATTCGAAAACATTTGAAAATTATGAAATGCGAAGCATTAGACATTGTATCGCGTAACCGTTGAAATAAGGCAAATGCAAAATCGTTATAGGTATGAGAACGGTCGTTAGGCTTAAGCCTTGAGCGTGTTGAATACTTTAATTTCGAATAATTAGAAATAGGCTACAGAAATAGACCAAATAAAAATATACAAACCTTTTAATAAACTTTTAATATTTGATGTGAAATCCTTAGACAAATTCGGCACGTGTTTTACGTCTTTGAAATAGGCACGTTTCATACGCCTGAATCACGTGATTACTAAGATCGAAGACGACTGTATAGCCATTGATTCGATCGCCTATCACGTGATGATGAGCGGCCATGTTGACGCATTTTGAGAGCAATTAACGTAAATAATTAAATATAAAACCAATTTTTATGAATTAACAACTAGCCTACAAAGTTTCTACATAAATCCCCAAACAAACAAAACTTGTTTCAAAAAAATCGATGCAGTAGTTCTTACGGTTATCGGGCACATACACCGGGGAAGTGACTTAGATTTATAATATGTATAGATAGATATTGCTTATTTCCTACAAAGCAGGAAGGGAGGACCAGAGAGCAATTTCTCGATAGTCCGAGGCATTTTGTTAATAAAATATTAGGTTAAATCGAAAATTTTTAATTGTGAACACGTAATAGTCGCACCGAGGAACACGTAGCTTAAAAGTCGAATTTTCCCGTTTAATTTACCTTTAAGAAAGTAAGATAAAAATATTTTTCTTCCAGTAATTGAAAGCTTTGAATCCATTGTGCTGTAGAATTTGTAAAGATATAAAAAGTTTTGATGGAATTTAGAACTGTTCAAAAAAGGAGCGGATTAAATTCAAGAGTCTTCTAGACAAAAGAAAAATCACATATGAAAAATTGCTTTTCCAGTACACAGTTTAAAAATAAATCAGATTCAAATTTGGTTTCTGGCATTTCTCTTGATTTTAAGAAAAGAGGGGATTATGAGTGGAACATTGCTCCCAATTAAAATTTATTTTTCTATTCCTCTAATCTCGTTCTATTTGCTGTATATAAAGCAAATGATGCCAGCTCGGAGGCTGAGCGCTTGTCGCTCTCGAGGCCAACGAGTTGCGGGTTCGAATCCCGCGGAGGACATAGCTGTTTGTGTTTGTCCCTTTACTAGAAGCTTGGAGACCAAGCTAAGCCGCAATAGGATAATCCCCTGCTAGGTTGAATTTCAAATAGATTCAACGGTTATTTAACATCATCAATACCGAACGGTAAAAGAGGAATAGAAAAAAAGAGATAGAGACGGCAAATGCTGAACCAAAAGAAAAAAAAAGCTTTATTTTTTTGCTTGGAAGAAAAAAAAACACCCGTAAAAGTTAAAAAAATGTATATAATCAAGATGATAGTCATTTTAAAACTACTTAAGATCACGACGATTTATAATTTCCATTTCTTTTTCATTTACTGCAACATTAAGAGACGTAAAGATAATTCTTTTTCTCTCTCTCTCTCGGTTCAGATCCTTCACAGCAAACATCAATAAATAAGCCATCAATCGATTGATGGAAAAGACTACGTATTTGTTTCTAAGCTTTAAAATCCACAAAGTGAAGCCACAGGAGCATTGAATCTTTTGAGTTGGGTAAACACCCCAATAAAAGTAATGAATTTTTTCTTTAATGGAAAGCAATATTCTTTTAAAGTATTTGTCTGCCCATCTGTACGCATCTCGGGCATGGCTTGACGAATTTTGATAGGATTTGATATTAGAACTGCGATAAAACTTGCCGACCAAATCTAATTTTGATTCCAATTGGTCAATTTTAAATCCAATCTTTTCTTCTCCTTATCTGTCAGTTAAGGACGTGATTTCTCTTTCCCCTTTCTTTAGCCGGCTGTCAACATTATTTTCTTTTTTTTCATGAGTCATATAGTGAAAAACGACAAGGTCATGTTCAATAGCGTTGCCATTTATCTCTCTCACCCACCCACGCCTTCTACCAAACGGGGAAGTTGCAACCATGATTCTTGGAATTCAATAACTTTTTAAATGTTACTCCATATAAACTGATTAAAAGATATACACAGGAAAGAGGATAGATTTTCATGTGATTATGCATGGAAAGGGATTCGAACATATACCCTGTACCTTTAGGCTCAAAAACATTTCGTACAACGCGACGCTTTCGGTAAAGGAAATTGCAAACATGGTCTCCTTAAGATTTAATATCACTTATACTTTTCGAAAAATAATTGATTAAATCTTGAACATAGTAATGTATTAAACTATGTAGTCTATATGATGAAATAAATATGTGGATGTACAGCATTTCTTAAATTCGACATCTTCCTTTTTATAACGTATCTTGAAACAATATTTAGGAATGAAGTGCCAAATCTCCAGATAATATTCATTCCTTTCAACCGCCTTACCCTATTTTGGAACTAAGGCTTGTATGCTTACAAGGTAAAACCACGGATAAAATAAAAGCTGTGGACTAGCGCATCTTGATTTTTTTTTTCTTGGGAGAGTTCGCATGATGCCACTCCCTATTGATTGCCTCCTTGTTTCAGATCAAAAATGGTGCAGCCATATTTCATTTCCCGTTCTAGAAAACCGTCTCTACCATTAACGTACTGTATCGAGTTTCTCTGTGGGCGCCGTCAACATCCTCAGAACCCACTTGGAACCTTTTTCAATCACGACAGTTGCTTCCCCAGTTCCCAATAACAATGACTTTTTTTCACAGTTACACGCCTTCTTCCAATATGTTGTCGTCAGTGTTTGTGCCGTGTGTATTCTAATGTTGCGAAGAGAATCCCGAATAGTGTCGTACTCTCCTTTCACTATAAAATATGCGTGTCCATCAAATAAACGCATTGCAGTTGACAGCATCATCTCAACAGAGTTATTTTTTTCATCCTCTTGTAATTTTCCCACTGATTCATTCTCACAACAATAGAACTTTACAACAGTGACGTAGCTAGAGGTTAGGCCGCCTAGGACGGTCCTTCAGTTCACTCGAGTACAAAATAATACACACACACCAACTTTCTAACACAAATCTGTAAAATGGGCATTATACGGTCCCTATAGAAAAACAATGTTTTCATGCAGCAGACCAAAAATGCCGCCCCCTAAAAAGTGCCGCCTCCTCTGTCCTACCACTTGCTACGTACTTGCTTTATGATAGCATATTGCTTTTGACGAAGTTCAAGCCCAGCAGCCATCTTGAAGAAGAGCTCTGACTGCGTCGCTACTGGGAATGGGTTGAGATGAGGTGTAGAATAAAAATTGAATTAAAAGATGCTGTGCATTGTTTTTGGAGTGATCCTCGTATATCACTTTTATCGGTTGGTTTGGTTTGTTTGACTTTTGACCGCTTTATTTTGTTGCTCTCATATCATTAGATCCTTACTCAATTACATGGACAATTACAAACATCTATGTCCATAGTGGAATTCAATGCAATCGACAATTCACGAGAACACATCACTCCACAAGCAAACTAGCTTGTAACGCTTCAGATTGTTCGTTTATTTCCTTTATTTTGCCGATCAAAAACGGCGACTTTTCATTAAAAATACGTTAAAGGTAATTTCCTTCTTTGCCGCATTTTACACACAACATACAGTATTCTATGTAAATATTTCTTAATATTTTGTCGTATATATTTTTGTGATAGCTAATTAGCCGTTTAATGTAGAAAGTGCTTTATTAAAATTAAATCACTCACTGAACATGTGAATAGCATATGAGACTGTTTTGGTAATCCTGAGCGATCACGAAAATGTGAATAACCTATAGACTGATGAAAATGTTAATAAGTTGTCAGATGTTTGGTTAGTCCTGGTTTCGATTGATCGAGTATGGACTCGACCTATTATTAAATGGAGACACATTTGTTTATTAGTCCCAATCTCATTACTTCATTGACTGAACGATAAAAAATTCTAGCGTATACACATACGGCGAAGAAGCGTACGGACTGATAGGAAAAACTCACCAGCCCGTAATGTTGTTTAAAACGATCCCAAATGGCACTCGTAGAAAATATGCCGGGCAGTGTCTTGAACGCCACAGACAACACATGCAGCAGATCCGACCAACCTCCATTGATGGAGATACTGGAGGGAGTGGAATCCGTGAGGCAGCAGCCGCCATTGATAATTGAAGAGTGTTCTTTCCGTGGGCAGCACTTTCAAAACTACTGCCCACGGAAAGTCAGGAAGAAGACCTGTCGGACGACTCCCCTGGGTCGGACTGCTGGAAAAACCACGAAAGACGAAGATGACCTCGGTCCTGTGGGTTAATGTGGCGTAAAGCATGTAAAAAAGTCACTAAGTCGAGGGTAAAAGTCTGATAGAGTTTTGGTTGACTATAATGCATGATCACTGGCAACAAAGATGGTAACGGAAGCCTATTCACCATAAAGAAAAAGTGCAGATGTAAATAAATAAAGTTCGCCCACATGGGGGAAGGGGAAAGGAACACCCGATCCATCGCAGCCAATCTGGCTGCAATAAGGTAGCGTTTGATGTCGGGCAAACCTAACTTTCCTCTCTCAAAGGGGGTAAACAGATAATTTGAATGGAGTGGATGCCTCTTCATTCTAGACCCCCATACACAGTTCACTATTTCACTTTTCAGATGTTGAATATCTTTGCTAGAGGGTAAGATGAATAGGCATTTAGAAGTCAGTAACAGAAAAACGTGTCTTGATGAAACGCACCTTGACAAACACTGATGTCGAGAAACGGAAGCCCCTGTCACGGCGAGTAACACATTTTCTAAGCACTTGTTGTCAGTGAGAAGAGTCCATGTCCTGTAAAAAGGAAAAAACGTATCCCAACATTGTTACTTGGCCACCTCATGTTATTGAGAATGTTTTAAGATAGTCAACCGTCCAATTCCCAATAGCGATCCCTTTCGACTTGACGAGGTTAATGGTACTCCCCGTCGAAGCACTAAAGCGATCAAAAGTTTCTTTATAGAAGCTCAGGGAATAAGAATCAGACGCAAAGAGCACTACGTCGTCTGCATAAGACAGGGTCCTGATGTTTATGACTGCCGCTGGCAAATAATATCCCCGAACATCTGATCAACCCTTATGATAATAAATATAACAGTATAACAGCATGTGGATAAGAATAATTAAAGAACGGTAGGAACCTAAAAATTATATACATAAAGCACAACGATTACAAAATGCATACAAAATGCAGTTTTGAATGCATTTTGTAATCGTTGTGTTTTATGTATGTAATTTTTAGGTTCATACCTTTCTTTAACCCTTATGATAATAATTGGATACACTATTGGAAGTTGATAATACAAAAACTAAAAAAGAATGCGTGGATATTTATAAAATAACCCTTGTAATTGAATCTTTACAAATTTTTAATTTTTGAAGTTTTTCATTGATATAATCTAATGGACCATGAATAACTTCACGCATTAAATCCATATGAAATATTTTCTTTTATTGTTTATTATTTAATGAGAAAAACTCCCCTCAATAATGGGAAAATAGAAAACATTAAAAATGTCTCTATAAGAATCCAGTTGGTTGGCGATCAGGAATGAAAACTTACTAGGGGATCGAAGATAAATTCAGCAATCTGACTCCATGGTCGCAGTTTATTTAAATTTATATGAGGAATAAAAATTTGATAAAAATCATATAAAGAACAGATTTTCATTAAATTTATTAAACAGAATTTTTAAGCATAGAATACTTTCGGAATGCGCCTGCATTCACGTGAGGAATGAGACGGAATACCCTGAGTTATTAAATATTAAGGAAACTGATTTGCATAAAAAAGTGAAATCTTTTTTCACCCCTATCACTAGAATAAAAGGAACTTTCTTCTGGATTTTTGCGGGAAAATTGTTTTCATGTATTCTATTTTCTTATTTTTGTAGAAAGTTAATTCAAATTACATCATTTTGTAGTAACTCCGTTTTGCATTTTTTGATGATATTTTCTTTTTAATCTTTTTTATGCTTCTAAAAAATTGAACACGACAAATATCCGTTTTGGATGCATACTTTTAAATAAATAAATAAAATAAATAAATGATTTTAATTAAAATTACTAAATGATTGTAAACAATACAAAATAGTGATACTTTATTCTTTCATGAGGACCTGTGGAAATTTGAATTTGGAGTCGAACGTACAATATGAATCCCTATTCGTAGAAGCTCAGGCATATCCTCTTTTTGCCCAAGATAAACGCGCAAGTGTTGCCCACTTGTTACCTAATGGATAATTTGCCATTGCTACAAAAGCAGGTAATTCAAATTATTTTACATATTAAATATGGTTCACTCTGTACTTCATAATACACGATATGTGGATTCCATCTAATTATTAAACAGTAAAGAATCGTCGTTTTTGCACATCTTTAGGAGAACCATGATATTTTAAAGGAACGACATTATGTAGCATTGTACAGTCATCAACAGGAAATAATCCACACTTGAATTTTACTCTAAGTTTTACCGTTTCAATATTAATTTATTTTTAATAATTTAATATTACATTTAGAGTTAACATTATAAAGATTATTAAATTTAAATAATTATTATTAAAAAAGCTATTAAAACAACACATTAGCATGAAATGTAATATTAAGTATTAAACTCGTGTGGATTATTTCCTGTTGATACAACCTCGTGACAAAAATCCTGCAACATTCGATTTCGTGCGCGCGCTTCTACATTTAAGCGATAGTTATAAAATATATATTAGGGTTACGACTTTGAAACTATACTGAATGGATTCTACGACTATCGTTACATAGGGAAAAAAAATAAGCAGGAAAAATAAACATTTTATTTCTTACAAACTTAGAAGAAATGAAAAAGCAGATGTGTGACAAACGTCCTGCAACACTGCAATTAATAATGAGTAGAACCACCCTATGCTTTAAGTACAGCTTCGATTCGCTTAGGCATTGAGTCCAGAAATGCCTGGCATTCATGTTCAGAAATTTCTGACCAAGCATGGATTTCATTTCGTCGGTGGTCTTTGGGAAGGTTGGCTTAATTTTTTTCTTTATTATATCTAAGGCTGCGTGCGAGTCGAATAATTTCAAGAAAACTTTGATTTGAACCATTCGAACATGCTATCAAATCTGCATTAAAACAATTCGAAATTGAATTGATTTCAAAAGGCTCTCGAGTCATTCGAGCCTTTATCGAATTCATTTGAACTAGCATTGAAGTTTGGCTGCTGTAACGAATTGTGTGATTCATTCAATTTATTTGTATTCAACAGCTTTTGAATACCTTATTCGAAACCTATTCGACTGGCCTTTGAATATTCCTTTCGAAACCATTTGAACATATTTCTTTTGAACATACCTTAGTTTTCTTCCCTTTTCTCAATATATTTGTTGTAATGTTTCCGTATGAAAGACCTAGATGATGAATTAGGTTCCATTTCTAGCACTATTGTTCTAACGTTAAAGTTAACGCTGCAGTCGTACGCGTACGTGTGGTTCTGAAATATTTGAATTTCAATTAGGCATTTTAACTAATTGAAACTGCATTTACAATGTCCTCGAAGATTTCTAATGGATTAGTCCGCCATAAACACCGAAATGAGCTATTATTTGTAAGTACTTATAAGCTTATTTTCGGATGTATTCGAAGGTTTCGAATGGTATCGTTCGGATAAAACCAATTCGAGCTTACAGGAGTGATCAGCCTCCTTGAATCGAATTAATCGAATGGATTTGATTTCAATTCAAGTGTTTTTGAACTTTTTCCGAATCCATTTAAAATTATATTTGTTTCATTTGAAGCAGAATTTGTGGTTTTCAAATGAATTTGTCTGCACCCTTATTCGACTCGATTTAACACTCATACGCAGCCTTAATTATATCCCACATCCTTTCGATGGGATTTAGCCCTGGAGAGTTTCCAGACCAGTCCAAAACTTCAATTCCCATGTCTTCAAAGTACTGTTTGGTTATCTTGGTGCACCATCATGCTGATAAGCGTACTCTCCATCAGGGAAGTAATAATCAGCAGTAGGCAAGAGATGCTCATCCATAACGTTGATGTAAACTGATGAAGGTATAAAGGTTTTGACTTAAGTCAAAATTGTTCGGCTTCATTACAATACTTCAATTCAATGAGGTTACTTTTTTCAGGTATCTAGTCGAGCACGCTTACTATGGAACGATTCCATTAAGTTTTTGCTTAGCATCGGGGGAAGGCAAGTTTTATGTCACGTGCTCAATTATGTTGACAAAAAGATTATTTTGGCTGTTCAGATGAGATTTTTTGTTTTATTAATAATAAACTAATCTATTTGGTTAATAGTGTAACATAAATGGTGCGCAGTATCGATATAATTATATGTGTGATCAAGAGATAAGCTGATGCAGCGCTCGTTACCGTGTGATGCGGAAGTGATTTACAGGTGTAAGTGGAAGCTATTTTCTTTTGACTACTTGAAAGGTTACAAGTCTCATTTTTTGTATATTTTGTGTATATAAAATAATCAACGACAACTATGTCAAAACCATCCGAAAATTTTTTAAAATTTATTATATAACTAGATGGATCCCGTCATAATTTGAAGGAGAACAACCCATCTTATTATTAATCCCCATCTCTTTAATTAAAAAATAATAAAATAAAAAATTGTCAGAGCTGAAATATCTCATTTTGCACAAAGAATAAGAAATGAGTATATATATAAAATCAAAATAGTTTTAAACTAAATTTCTCTGAAAGTATTAAACTGAGACATAAAATGTCAGTAGATAAAATGATCAGTTTTTAAAGCTCTTTCTAACGATATAACATTTAACATAGCATTTTCAGAGTTTTTCAGTAGTCACAAGGAAATGTCATAAAATGGTCAAGGCAGAATTTTCTTTCTGCAAATCTTTAGTTTATTCGTGACCACCGATAGAGAAGGCCTCCGCAATGAAACTGAATACATTGTTACATCATCATAGATAGTGCAAATTCAGGGCTTATTATTGGTAGAAATACGAATAACAATGCACTATCTTTGTGATGCAACAATGTATTCAGTTTCATTGCGGAGGCCTTCTCTCTCGGTGGTCACGGTTTATTTAATTCAAAACAATGATTGAATATTGTCTCATTACAACAATCCCTGGCTTCTGATGGATTGTCGTAACTCTCTTTGTTGGCTTCAGATGCCCATGCGCAGAAGTGCCAATTTTCCTCTTACAAAAAATGATTTGCGTTTTAATATATAGGATTATATATTTTAATAGTAGAGAATATTAAATGATTTGAACAAAAGAGGATTTTTGTAAAAGTAACGGTGGTATGAATTAGTGTATATTTTATTAAAAACTAAAATATAGAGAAAAGCATGCCATGACAATTAACATGAAAAGTTTTTTAAACCCTCAAATAAACAGATTAAATTGCACACTTGGGTGAAAAAAATTTAATCTGTTTATTCTTTGAAAAAATTCTTTACATACCTTTTAAAACTTAAACGAAGTCAAAAACGCGATAATGAACAAAAAAAAAAAATGTCTATCCATATCGGATTCGAACTCTGCCATTCGAGACAGCCGCTATCGCTTATTATTGTCAGGAGAGAGCCCGTGACGAGCACATCCCAGGGGTATACCTGCTACCCTATTTTCATTACGAAGGGACAGGTCCATTCTAATCTGCCATGACTCCTAGTACAAGTACCTGATTATGCAACCGATCAACATCCGCTAAGCTCAGCCCCTACGGAGCTGGTAAAAACCTTTTTGCACCCGACTCTACACTTTTGTCAATAATAGTCAAGCTTCCTAGTCCTGCAGCTATCAACGTTTCGTATAACATGAGTCCAGGGGCAAATTTCACTGTCTTGGAAATGCAGTTTGGTAGCAATTCTTCCACCTTTTTACGGAGAACTTTTCTTCTTCCATCCTGAAACAAGCAAATTCTGGTTTCATCGCTGAAAATTACTCGTCGCCATTGTTCAACAGTCCAGCTGCGATATTTGTAACATCAACCCATTCTTTTTTTCTTTATTTTAGCCGTAAGGAGTGGTTTCTTCTTTGCAACTCGAAAGCCATACTTCATTTCTGAAAGACGTCGTCTTGTCAATCTTTGGGACACATTTACTTTAATGATGCTGGACCATTCTTAAGTTATCATGGCAGCAGTCTTCGTTCTAGCAGTTTTCACAATACTCCTTAGTATATTGTTTTGGGCTTTTGTTGTCTTTCTGGGACGACCCGGCCGTTCTCACATCACTTTTCCCAGTTTCTTCGTAAGTGTTAATAATTCTTCCAACGGTTGAACGATGAATACCGATAAACTTGGCTATATCAGAATTCGAGACGCATTGGTGATGTTTTTCAATAATTAATTTTCTAACCTCGGTCGACACTGGCAGGCATGCCTTAGCCATGGTGAAAATCAGTGTCCTTATGAGTTAATTGGTCATAAAAAACTTTCTATGCAAACGAGGTGATCCCATTATCATTTGTGGGGTAAGTAATATTTTAAAGAGTTGTTTAATGATAAGAATTAATATTATTATGGCGTAAAATTATTATTAATTGCAGTGTTGCAGAACTTTTGTCACACACCTTCTTTTTCATTTCTTCTAAGTTTGTAAGAAATAAAATGTTTATTTTTCCTGCTTATTTTTTTCCCTATGTAACAATAGTCATAGAATCCATTCAGTATAGTTTCAAAGTCGTAACCCTAATATATATTTTATAACTATCGCTTAAATATAGAAGCGCGCGCACAAAATCGAACGTTGCAGGATTTTTGTCATGAGATTGTAGAGCTGTTTGTTTTCATAGGAGTTTTAAAAGTTATTGAATTTCATTTACTTCACTCTTGCGATATTGCTTTAGCCATATTTAATTCAAATAAATTCAAACTAAACCCGAAACCCGAAATCTAAAAAGAATAGAAAGGCGGTGTTAAAGCGCTTATGCAACAACTTTCTTATTGACTTTGCATAGCTTGTTTTTTTTTATTTAATCATTTTTTTCATTTTTCAAGGACCAATCAATGTTACTCATTCATAACTCCATCAATAACCGGATCTTCTGTTAATCAAAATGTAATGCAACTTTATTAAGTTGAAAATGCTATTAGTCATCTAGCTTTGAATTTTGTAAATACATTGGAAGGAATAAGCTTATCTTTATTTTCTAGTTCAAATTGCACAGCGTTTTTATGAGCATTTCGTGATTAATATCATGAAAATTCCCTTATAATAATGTTTCAACACGATGAAAAGAAACGCAAACAAGATACCAGCTTTCTGTGGTACAATCAAATGTTGAAAATATAATATTTCTAAGATAGTTAAATATCCCTTAATAGTTCGATCATGAACAAAAGCAGGTTGTCGACTCATAGTTCATAAACATGGAATTCAGTTATTCCAAAGACTGTCAAAATTTGCTGCAGTAAAATTTGAAATGGTAAAGAATATTCAATTCTCTTCAGATCCAGAATTCAATATGGACCCTTCCACAATAGGATGTCCACAGCATCAACTTCAGAAACTTAAATCAGTAGAAAAACTGAAAAGAAAAATTCTTTGAACCAGGGACCACGAGTATCTAGCTTGTCGCCTTTACCAACTGAACCATCGCGGAAATGATACAACAAAGCTGTCTCCAAGTATGCAAAGACTGCAAACTTAAGCAGTCAAAGTGGACGCCCAATATAAAGAAATAAAAAGTAACCAAATTACCTGGGGATATGAAATCAGCAAAAAAAGACGCCACCGCTTTTCCACAACAAGGTTTATTCACCATGAATACGTATTTCGAATGCTACGCACTCATTTTTCAACATGACTCACGTAGAAATGAGTGCGTAGCACTCGAAATATGTATTCATGGTGAATAAACCTTGTTGTGGAAAAGCGGTGGCATCTTGTTTTTCCTGGAAGCCCAATGTTAGAGCAGGCAAGTGGTTCGCAGTTCGGAAATTCTTCCTTCCAGTACCATCCGCAAGCAGATGAAAATTCACCATTAAAGTGACGGTGGAAACTGAAGCTATGCTAAAACATTAGGAACTTAAATTAATAGGAAAAATAGATAAAAAAATAAAAATAAAATAAAGCATAAATAAGTTTCCAGATCGCGAAATTTTTCTTTCTTATTAAGTTTCTAAAATGTTTGCAATCACCACTTTCAGAATTTTCATCAGCTTGCTGATGGTTCTAAAAGAGGAATTCCTAACCTGCGAGGCAAATGTCTGCCCTGTCATTATGCTTCCACTTTGACTGTCTTTAGGATAATTGGACATAGTCTTGCTCTACCAGTGACCGCGGTGGCCCAGTAAGTACAGGCGACGAGCTATATTCTCCTGGTTCGAATCCAGGTCACAAAATTTATCCTTTCGTTTTTCCCTATGAATTTAAGATTCTCTATTTATAATTTTATTACTCGTGATTTACTTACAATTTTGTTTTGACGGATATAGAAGAAAAGAAGGACGAGACACAAGAACCCTGGGGTAAAAAAAAAAGAACAGCAGATTCACTTTCAAGATAATATTTTATTATCCTCGCTTAGACAAAGATAGCCTCTATCCGAAACGTCAGCTTTTTTCAGGGTTTACCACCTTGTGTTCATTTTCAATTTTGTTTTGAGGAATACAGCACATGTCACATTTAAGTCTTAAAATGACCACCACGTTTGTCAAAGCATCTTTGAGCTCTGTCTGTAAGACAGTTGATCGCTCTCATTGCACTCCCTTAAGTTCTGGATAAGTTCGATCCCTGTGTTTCATTGAACATCGTACATAGCAAAGTTCATGTGCCTCCCAAAGTAAATAATCCAGTGAGGACAGGTGATCTTGGTGGCCAAGCTAGTGGACCTCTTCGACCAATCTCACAATGTGGAAAATGTTAAGTCAGAAATGTAGCCACACTTGTCACAGTGAGCAGATACCCAATATTGCTCCAGCCATATATGTCTAGAAAGAAGAGGAGATATCTGGAAACATGACAGGTGGACAAATGTGACACTTCTATTGTAAGTAATCACAAGTAATAAAATCATTAATTTAGAATTTGTTTTTTCATTAAGAAACCATTACAATTCAGAACGTGTCGATTTGGACCTTTTTTTTTTTTTACTCAAGATAAACCCAGGAACGCGTGTTTAAGCTTGGACATACCATTGCGGGACACAATGTAATTTAGCCATGTAAACTTATCTTCTTGGGTCTATGTAAACAATAGTCATCTGAATATGTAGCAGTCAAGAATCAGAATGTGTCCTTGAAAATTAACATTCCGCAGTCAAATTCATTATTATGGTTTACTCGAATGAAATTAAAGTCCTTTAAACTTTAGCGTTCAATTAAAAAACTTTTACGTTCGTTAAATGTGTCCGATAGTTCTTATTGCCTTTAAAACCGGAGCTCACCTTAATGAGAAACCAATAAAAGGGCCGGTTGCACATTTACTGCAACAGTGATCATTCATAATTGATTCAATTAGTCAGGAAATTTGCATCTGACTCGAATGAAATCAGTCGAAAGCTACTTTGGCGCTTCATGATCGATTCGTTGCGTAACAAAATTCGGTTCAAATCACTTGAGTAGGATAGAGCCATTGAGTAAAGGGCTCAAAAATAGATCTATATTGTTACTTTATGAGAGCTTTCTTTTTGATACTGACTCATTATGAAGTAAGAGTAATTTCATTTTTTATAGACTAAGAGTTGTCGGTAGTTTATTCAAGAAGTTTTAAAACAATAAAATAACATATGGAAGAAATTTGACATTTTAGGCATTTGCAGCATTTATTTTAGCTCGACTGAAAAATCTAAATCAAGATTTGAAATTGGTGGAGTAAATTATCGTATTTTTACTTTTTTAAGAATGAACGATCTTTTGATAAAGCCAAATTTTATTTATGAATTCTAAAGACTCTTTCTTCTAGGTTAAGGTTTTTAATTATTCAAAGTATTTGGTAATCACCTTATAAGTTGATTAATCTATGACTGCAATAGTTTTCAAATAAATTTAAGATCATATTCTGGGATCCCAATAAGAATATATTTTTAGATAATTCTATTTATAAAATTCAAATAAAATTGTTGAATGTGTATAAGCACGGCCTTCTAGAAACTACCAGGTCTGCGTAGCCCACAAGAGATAGGCCAGGGCACTCAAAAGTCACATGATCATCGGGGTCCGGCCAACAATTCATCTTTCATTGTCTCCATCTTGGATTTTAACAATCGGTAGTTTTTTCGTTTGTTGGAAACAAAAATAACAATCCCGTTATTTTATTGGCCCCGCACTTCTCCCCAGGCCAACGAGAGATAGGGCAGGGCATTCAAAAGTCACCTGTCCATCGGGGTCCGAGCAACAATCCATCCGTTATTGTTTCCAACAAACGAAAAAACACTGATTGTTAAAATCCAAGATGAAGGCTGGATTGTTGTTCGGACCCCGATGGTCAGGTGACTTTTGAGTGCCCTGGCCTGTCTCACGTTGGCCTCGACTTCTCCAGAATGATGTAAAAATGTTTTATCTTTTCCATGTTCAGGCCTGGTAGTTTCTAGAGAGCTGTGGTATAAGGCGGTACGAAAATCTTATCAGCACTCACATCTTAAGTATGAGAATAAGTATTTTATATTATTATTTTTATCCACATTTCTTTCTCTTTTCATATTTTCTGGTGGTTGTGCAATATTTTGCCAACTCCCGTTAAGTCTTTTATTTTTTCATGTGTAAAATAAATATGTTAATATACTATTTCATGTTAGATGGTTCAAAGGAAGACAAACGTTTTTAATCATATTGATCATTGGAACAACCAAATTCATAGAAAAACAATAAATAATTTTAATGGTGTTTCATAATATCAGTCAGTTTTCTAAATTTCAAAGTAACCTACCTCAGCCTCAGACGTTTCTTGAAATTTTCAGCTATTTTAATAGTGGATTATCTAAGTCCACAATCTAAGTTAATAATGGATAAACCAAGTCACAGTCAAGATCAAGTATCGAATTTATTACCAATTCATTACTCTCCAAGTCGGCTCATCTTAAAAATCAGTCTGAAGAAGAGACTTAACAGAAAATCTATAAATTCAAATAAAATATCTTCTAAAGAAAAACAAAAAGAAAGAAAAAGTGTCTGAATTACTTGTATTAAAGATGTTGCAAAGACAATTCCGATCCACTTAAAAAAGGATCCATTTCGAACTTAAAGGGTTCGAAATACAATTTTCAAAAAATGCGACACACGAATTGTTTCCTTTCATTCCATAAGTTGTTCGATAAATGCAGAAAACAAGCGAGAGACTTAAAGTTTATAGTCTCTTTCCTTATAATAGCATGGGAGACTATAAGACTTTTGTACCACATTTACATTTTCTATATGCATTTAGGATATAAAAAATATTACTTTGTCATCATTACAGCTCATGGCAGAAGAAAAAAAAATGTTCGCCAAAATTCGAATGTTATTTTGTTTAAAACGAAGATATTAACAAGCTTGAAACTTTCATTGGAAACTTCAAGTTTTTGAATGGTAATCAATAAAGAAGGACCAAATATTATTTGATGATGAAATGAAGAAAGTAAATTCCTTCCAAGTTATTCCTCTTAACATAGGTTAAGATCAATTGAACAGGTTAAGATTGAATTTTCGAATCGGAACAGGAAAATCTAAAGGAATGCTGGAATAGGAACACTCTGATGTAGGGAGGTAGGAATACACAAATAAAAAAAAAAATTAATATATTTTATTATTAGAAAATTGAGTAAATCTGATTTTGAACTGTCTTGGGCGAAAAACTTGGAAGACATAAAGCAGATGAAAAAAATGAGAAATGAAACCCATGCACAGTGGAACGAATCAGCAATCTAGGTGGACAAAAATATTTTTTTCAATTTTCGCAAATCCACTTCATTTTGATTTTTCGTCGTTCTTGACACTCCAATGCATCTTTCAGCATCTGGTGTGAGGTGTGTAAGGAATTTGAGCACTCTTTCCTCTCGTTTGTTTGATTATATTTCTTTCATTGTTTTTTGCGCCTGGAGAGTGTTAATTTCTTAACACAAAATGACATAGATAGCTAGAAGTAAGTATTTTATTTTCTTATTACATATATCAATTACTTGAATGTCAGAAAAATTATATACTCGCGATATTAAGATGACATGCCCCTTTTTTTCAAAACGCATAATAAACTTAAAATTCACGAAGGCCTGCAATTTTTTTTCCCAAAAAGTCCCAACCGCAGTTTTTTCATTTTTACATCCCACAACCCCTTGTACTTGCATAAAACCAAAAATTAGCTGCCCGATTTTGCCCGTTTTCTTATACTAATTTTTTTTACAGTTGTGCGTCGCAGCCTCAAATAATAAAAAATAAAATAAAGAATAAAAAATGTATAATAATTAATATAATATTATGAAGAAATTAAATTCTTCTCAAATTGTTAACCAATGTTGTTCAGAAACATTTCTTTCAAGAAAAAAACTCATAAAACATGCAGTATATAAGAAGAGTAGGAGTTGTAGTAATATACAATTGATTAAAAATATATACTCCTTTTATTGGAAAATAGTATAACATTGGGTGACTTTTATTCAGTTTTTATTATTTCATTTTATGTTATTCTATTTTCCATTAAAATGAGTATATATTTAAATCAAGTATATAAGAACTTTAAAAGCTATAATACAGTATATGGAAGTATATTTAACATATTGTAACATGTACTTTATACAGAGTGATTCTGAAAAAGTGGGTATAACTGTAAGCAATGATAGAGGTGACCAAAATGAACATTTTCTTTTAATACAATGTGGGTCCGAATTTGAACGCTAACTGAGATATGAACAGAAATAAAAATGCCGCCACCAAGATCAACAAGTTAATAATGAATTTTGGAGGAATAATAGGGTTCTCAACTCAGGTTCTGCAACGCCTAGAATAATGAATTTTAGATGAATAACAGGGTACAGAAAACTGTGTATACCGTTAAAATTTGATTGTATTCCAACGAGTAGCTTCCGAGTTAAGCTTTCAAAATCGTAACAGTGCTCACATGCGAGTACTAACCAGCACGTGTTACGATGGTTAACGATTTTGAGTCACAGATGTTATCGAAACGTGCAAAAAAAATAAACAAATAAACATAAACATTGATTGAATGGTCATCATCATTAAGCTGTTATTTCAATACTGATCCTTAATTTCGTCAGTCCGAAGTTCGTTTGAACCCCCCCATGTTAAATATTTTTAATGCAACTGTTAAACATTTATTCGACAATATAAAGTTTCATAGATCATGTCCAATGTTCTTTCATTGGAAAGACTAAGGGCCGGTTCATTATCTACTTTCTCAGCTGAGACTGAGTGTTCAGCATCAATACAGTGGCGTTATGGTAACCAAGTGTTCCTCATCTCAACAATACAACTCCATTGTTGCTGAAGAGTCAGTTGAGAATACTCACTTGAGAAAGTAGATAATGAACTGGCCCTAAGTATATTTCTTTCATAAATAACTCTCTATTGGAAATGAATAACATATTTGTTCTTATGAATTAATAATAATAATAATAATAATAATAATAATAATAATAATAATAATA
>JAHWFO010104518.1:1177050-1197056 GCA_023313115.1 Rhysida immarginata | reverse complement strand
CGTGCACTTCGCCCGCGTGCAACATAAAATGCTCGCGGACGAAGTGCACGAGTTGGACGGCCCTGGTCTAAAGTATCCAGTGATGCTCCCTGGGGGTGAAGATGGATAACATTTTAATCTGAGACAGAACAACAAGAGGGTAAGTAAAGCCCGGGCAAAGTGTGCAATATAAGTAAGTTCATTAAGAATGATGGCTACATCCCACCTCTGAGAATTATAAAATAAAATTGACTTTGTAACAATACGTAGAATTCCTGTTGTTCGGGCTTTTCTTAGAAGTTAACGTTTTTTTGGAAATATTTAATAATGATCCGTAATTGGAGATAATGGAGAGTTAGCAGACTATTGAGAAAGAGTGAAAGAGTGACGCAGTCCCTTCGTTCGAGCTACAGTTGGCGACATAACCGATAATAAAGCATACATGTACTCAACTCTTCAAACCAATAACCATACGGTGTTATGTCCTATAATAATCTTTCGAAGGATTATAACAATAATTCCTATTTATCGAAATGCCAGCGAAGAAATGAATGAGTATTGGGCAGAGATGACAAAAAGTTATACGGGCATCGGAAACATCTGAACAACTGCTTCGTCTATAGAAGGAAATTGTAGTATTACGGAAAACAAATTTATTATTTAACTTCATGAGGTTGTTCTGTTTAACCTGCAACTGTAATAATCTCGGGCAACGCCGGGTGTCTCTGCTAGTTATTCCATATGGCGTTTAAATTTAGACAACATAAACCCTAAAGGATTGAGGAACAATTTAACAACTCTACAAATGACAACCATTTTGCAAAAATAAAATGAAACAGAACATACATGATGGCCAAATATTACTCATTGGTGGTTTGGATACTTAAACAGAGTTTTTTATAATTTTAAGAATTTTTTGAATTTTTAGAATTTATATACTTCCTTCTTACTTCCTACTTCTCATTTTATGGTTTCACATTTTATTCTCGTACACTCACTTATATTGGATAGAACGGGACAATGATGAGTATTGCCGGCTACCAGAGTATCTCTCATCTGCTTTATGGTAGAAACACTCCAGTCACCGTTTGAGGAATTAGTAGCGAGTGAATCGCCACCTTGGCATTATCTGTTTGGCTGGAGTGCTGTCAAGTTATATTCTAAGTCTTTCCTTCTAAAAAATTAACTTCTTTAAACAACTATAGCTTTACCGAACTTTAAACAATGAATTCACTTGCAAATGAAATGTTTATTACCGTAAATGCTACTATGATGTATCTAATATTTAAACGCACAATTGAACTCTGCTCTAGAAGCTTTATATAGGATGGAGCAGATGGAACTGTGTGCAACACGTCTTCCGTGTGAACTAGTGAAGTCTTCAATGTACATTTGGTACCTATAAAAGGTTTTCGTTTTTGTTTTTTATATTGCTTAAAAATTATTTCATTCTAGTCCAATTAAATTTATTATCTAGCCAAATTTGTTAATTTAGAATTCATTTAAAAATTGTTTATTCGAGTTTTAATTTTTCTTTACATGCTTCATGAAAACAGTGAGTTTTCAATGTGTTTAAGCAACCAAAACTCTTCCATATCCATATTTTCTCCTTTTACACCAAAACCAAACAAGTAGAAACATTTCCCTTAATTCATTCGAAATGCACACCTCATGCTATTATACAGCGTGGGCATAAATTATTGGTATTATAAGAAAGGTTAATAATGTTATATCTAGATAAGCTGTCTCTACACGGTTTCCAACAGTGAAAACAGAAAATCTTATGGCCGTTTTCATCCTCAGGTTAAAAGTGCGAATTGGGAATCTTAGAGTTAAACCTTAACATGTGAGTCGCGTTATCCAATAGATAAACGTTCAAATATTATTTCTCGTCCTAACTCTAATTCTAACCCATAACTCAGAATAATTCATCAAAATTTTTATAGCAGTTATAGTCATGTCACCACGAATCACTCGAACTCGATACTCTTTTTGTGACCCGCAAATCAGTTATAGTCATGTCACCACGAAACAGTCGAACTCGATGAGCTCTTTTTGTGACCCGCAAAATATCAAGGCAATACTCAGTTTCTCTCTTAAGTGGTATTGAGCATCTCCTGGGTGATGGATTATATGGCTCACTTGGACGATTCCTGCTATAAACCATATCATTAATATATTACTACAGAAAAATATCGATGGGGGTTATGGGATAAATGTGATGGACAAGAGATCGTGCCATCATTCAGTCCATCTGTCTGCGAAATGGTGATAAAGTCTCCCGAACATGAAGTCTCCAATGGGGTAGTGGTGCGCTTCTGCAATTTATGCCAAACTTTCATTCGACGTTGATGGCCTATTCGCGCCCTTCTGTTGCAACACACTTCCTATTGCTTAAAGTTGTCTTAGGCAGCGATTTAATGATCTCTTATAAGGTGGGTCTTCATGATAACGTCGTTGTTTTTTAATCGAAGTTTTACTGCTTTCCACTCGGGAGTCGCCATTTTGATTATAGTGCAATACCGCGTTGCATGCTGGGATCAGTCACGTAATGAAAGCATCTAAAAACTGTTCTCTTTTCATTGTTGCAAACCTAGTCGACGTAGCATTTATAACGTACCTTTTTTCATTGTACCAATCATTTATGTTCACTTTGTATACTTAGGGCATGTACTGTTGATTATATTGTGATTTGTTCTTAGGCCATTATCCCGTTCTCCCCTACCTTCAGCATCTGATATACCATTCACAAGCATGTCCTTATTCATACATATTCTCTAACACATCCTCTAGCACATAATATGCTCATACAATGTCATTCACCGAATACAATTACCTATTCTTAATGTTTCACATTTAAATTACTCATAAAACTTTTTAAGTTCGTTTTTGGTAATGATAGCTTGCTCATTCTCAATTGGTTTTTAATGATAGAATACGATAATTCGCGACTTTAGTTGCCTTACAAAATGGCGGATGAAAGGGGGAACGGCATGCGTTTATCATTGTTAGTATTAGATCTCAACAATGATGTTCCCCATGTCATCCGCCATTTTGTAGGCAGCTAAAGTCGCAAACTGTTACGTCTGTCGACATTATAATTAATAGAACAATTGTCATATTCCATCTTTAAAAATATATATACCAGCAAAGTCCATATGCCTTTCAATTGCTTATAATACTACCTCATTCTCGATACTTTTTGATGAAAAACATGATAAATGCTATCGGTATTAAACAAGGTTGGTACTTCTCGCGCTACTGCCTCCGGCGCGAGAGCAGAGTACGTCACGTTGGAGTGGAAGGCGGGCCTCTTTGGGATGAGGTAGTGGGGAGCGGGGGAACCAGCCAGGCCACGCCGCGCGGACACAGTCGCCCAAATTTGGCTCGTGCTACGCAGCGCCACGCCATTCAGCTTAGTTTTGAGGTTCAATTTACGGCGTTTCTTGCGATTTGCGACCCCAAGTGTCTTATATCACTTTGCCTGAATTTCGTCTACATCGTAGTGTAGTTTTTTTTGAAGGAGATAATTTATACCCTGTATATATAAAGAAGGGTATTTGTTTTTTGTGGGTGGGTTTGTATTTTATACAAATCTACAGTTTTATTCCGATCTTGATGAAATTTTGCATACTTGACCTTCAAAGCATGAGAAAGGTCACTGTCCACCTCAGATTTCGAAAAAATAAGAATTATCGATAATAAATCGATATTCATTACGATGACAAGGCATATTAATGAGAAATATCTCATGACCAACAATGCAAGGCAAAGTTTGTGCAATATACATAAGTTTCAATTTGTAACAATGCATAGAATTCCTGTTATTCAGACTTTTCTTAGAATTGAGAGTTCTTGGTACTTAATTTTTTGAAAATCTTTAAAAATGATCAGTAACTGGAGATAATGGAGAGTTAGCAGACTATTGAGAAAGAGTGGAAAGACAACAGAAGAAGTCCTTTCGCTCCGTGCTGTATTGAGCAAATGCTAAGCATGTCAACAGAAGAATCGACGACCGCTAGACTACAAAAAATGATGAATGGCCAAGTTTTGCTTCAAAACATCGAGAGTAGAGTGGGAATTGCAACATCAAGTATATATCTAAAGTAAGATTATGTGACTAAGAAATTATTTAGGCTAACAGTGGCATACTTGGAGAGGTCCATCCATCGTGAGCATTTAAAAAATTTTTTTTTCGAATTTTCATTATGAGTTATCACCTAGCTTATTTGGTAGCATAGCAGATCCAAACATTTCATAAAAATATATTTTGACTATATTCTGTGCGAATGTGAATATTTTGGAAACTGAGATGCTGATAATGCGATGATTGAACATTCGTTTCCAAGAATTATTGATAATGAACATAAAATGATTATGCAGTGACAGGACGTAAATAAGGCAGCGTCTATTGAGGAGGCAATGGAGTCACACGTGTCTCCCTTTGAGCTCCCTATCAAACGTCCAGACGACTGGCAAACATTTATGAATCTGGAAAGGAAAGAGAAAGAAAGTAACGGGCATTGGAACATCTGAACAACGGGAGTTTCGAAAGAGCAAGAGGGTATACGAGCTCCTACGTCAAGGGCAAGAAAAATATTGCGTCCAAAGTATCCAGTGATGTTCCCCGATGGTGAAGATAGACATTGTTTTAATCTAAGGCAAGTCAAGAAGAGTTTAAATAAAGTCCCGGTATATCACCTAGAATTCCTGTTTTTCGGATTTTTCGTAGAATGGATAGTCCCTACGCTCTCTATTATAGGGGAGAGTGGGTAACAGTGAGACACACTTTTTTCTAAAGCAGTTTTTTCATGTTACATTGGACCAAATGCAAAGAATTTTTTCTGTGAAATACTAAACTTATACAGCTATGACATAATTTAATTTCAGATTTTATTATGAAAAACCTTTGATGAAAAAAAATAAAACAAATCTGAAGCACGTTGTCTCACTCTTCTCAACATTTATTAATGGAAATTTATGTAAAAATACGTCATTGAAATATGTTGGCTTAAAATTTTATAACTATTGTGATTTAAGGAAAATATAAAATATGAAATTATTTTGCGAATCAACAATGATTCTTTGATATACCTCATCATGCAGAATTCAACATGTTGTGGTGGGTAACACTGAAACACCCGTTTCACTGTTCCCCAAATCATTTTGTCTCACTGTTACCCATACTACATGGTTTAATTTTTCAAGCCTGTAGGCCTAAGTTTCCATTTCATTTTTAAATCGCTTATAGATTTCAGAAAGCTTAATGAATAAGCATTCCATATATAGCTATCTTTTTATGAAATGTTATAAATGTGGTGAACAACGTACTATAATTGGCAATCAAGAAAATTTACATTACTATCCTTAACTTATGCAAGTACAGCTTTCTTGAGCCTGCAGGGATCCTAGAGAACTGAAACTAGATGGGTGCATAGATAATTAAGTTCAACTTTTAGCTATGGTAGCGCTAATTGATGGTGATGTCTTTACTGGATGCTGCAATGAATGTCTCACTGTTCCCCGTGTCTCACTGTTACCCGCTCTCCCCTATTGATTGAGTTATTATTTAACCAATTTGGAGTTATAATTTAACTTTCGGAGATTGTTCTGTTTACCTACAAGTGAAATTATCCTGGGCAACGCCGGGTCCTCTGCTAGTTCTATATATATAAAGAAGAATGTTTGTGGGTGGGTTTGTTTCTTATACAAATCTACAGTTTTATTCCGATCTTCAAACTTGATGAAATTTTGCATACTTGACCTTCAAAGCATGAGGAAAGTCACTGTCTACTTTAGATTCCGAAAAAATAATAATTATCGATAATAAATCGATATTCATAATGATGGCAGGGTATATTAATGAGAAATATCTCATGACCAACAATGCAAGGCAAATTTCGTTGAAATTTTGTTTAACCACTTTACAGCGGATCGGTCATGTTTACAATATCAACGGCGGCATACCAAAAGGTTCTCCGTTGGGCCCCATATTATTTAATATTTTTATGGCTGATTTTGTTTAGAAGATATAAGATATATTTCAATGAAACGCATTAAATATTTCAATAAAACTCAAGGGTATTCTTAAAAGATGCTAGAAACCAAATTGTGTAACTGGCATTTAAAATATTCAAAAACATTCATATAAAGCTTCGAAGCATTCATATAAAAATAAAACCAAAAGTGGATCCTATTAAAAAAAAATTTTTATGCTACAATTTCCCTTGTGTATTTTTGGGATTTCCAATTTCGACTCATTCAATTTGCCAAGGAAGTTTACCTTAGCGAAGGAAATATGATTCCTCCTTCTCTTTGCTCAAACCATAATGAACGCTTCAAACCGTCTTTCGGTTTCGTTTGTCACTCGGCTTTTGGTTAGATTAATTATAGAAAATTCTGAATTCATTTGATTAGTAATAAATACTCTAAACAAAGCGAACACCAGAAAAGATTTTACTGCGCAATTCTATAACCTTAAACTGTTTAATTTTTAGAATTCTTTCTTCCATCTTTCGTCGAGTTGAACCTACGACCTGGAAGGTTGTGCCAGTGAAAACTCCCAGGGCGGTTGAGAGCCATGTTCTTCCTGCCATTAGTTTTAAGGGAGAGCGGCTCGAGTCCAAATTAATTACGGCAGAGTAATAAAATGGGTTGTTCTCGTTCGATAATAGTTTTCCTCTTAATGATTTGTCTTCTTCCGAAGGAAAACTCGTTAAAGGTTTTATTGTTATTTAGGCAACCGCGGAATCGAAGGCAGACGAAAAGCAGCAGACCCGCCATTGTCAGCAGAAATCTTTTTCTCCTTTACTCATTTTCGTTTGTCAGCGAATCTTCCTCATTTGCATTATCTTAAATGCCACAAGGAACCTTCAGTCTTCAGAGAATGCATATCAATGATAAACCTGACTCTGGTAATAGGAGACAACTGTTTATTTTTCCATGTGTTTCATTAAAAAACAAAGAATCTTTTTTATTACAAACAGATTTACTTTGTCTGTAAAGTTTTAAAGGCATCCTCGAAATCTCTTGAAATAAAAATTTGCAATATTTTTAAGTAAAAGGATAAAAATTATTAAAATTATTATATAATGGAACGTGACCTTTGCACTTCTTTGCGAGAGCTAATAACTAAAAATATTTTGATTTTTAAAATATAAATTTCTTTATTAGGAGCTGTAGCTAAAAGTTACTAATAAGAATGCATACTTGATCAGTACGTTTAACTTGAAAACGTCCGGCCGTCCGCCGTTTGCACGATAACTTGAAAACGGATTAAACTTTTCAAATTCTATTTTCGACAATATGTTCATAACCCAGACAAGATGTTCATGTAGTACAGGTTCCACAGTATCTACTTTTCAGGCCTTTTTGTGGATCTCTTCAAGTCGATCGCACGTGCTCTAACAGTGACCGTTAAGAATACCAAGATAATGGTTTGGTTTTGTTTTGGTATTAATGTCCTTTTCAACTGCTATGGTCATTTCAGGACAGAGTTATAGGGGCCGCAAATTTTGCCTCGCAAGGGTTCTTTAACGTGCAGCCGGCAAACGACTATACGGGAAAGCGGCTTTACTTCCCTTCCGAAGGAAGTGCGTGATCTCAGGATTTTCCCTCTGAAAAAATCCTCGTCGTCCTCGGCCGGGGTCGAACCCGCGTCCTCGGGCATCAGAGGCGCTCACGCAACCACTGAGCCACCGTGGCCGATCCAAGATAATGGCATGTCATATAATCGATTCGTAATGATGAGTCAAGAATGTTACTTACTGTTTATCTTTTAAGCATTGTTGATATGGGCACGCGCACGTGACGATCGCTTTGTCGGAGCTAAAGCTCCTTCGTGGAATATTTGCAAGATTTTACTTTATTAAAGACTAGATGATTTAAGCTATCATAAGTAGAGAAATAAATGCTCTGGCAGTCTTTTAAGCTGTTTAAAAATTGTACGTATCAGTGGTTCTAATGTGATTTAGCATATTTTTAATTTTTAACGGGAAAAAATCCATTCTTAATATAACTTCATTCTTTTCTGTTCTTACCTGTTGAATTTCTGTTAATGCTTTTATCATAGCTCCCGTCGCTAATTATATTGATGAAGCAAATTCAATTTTTAAAGTGCGACTTAAAATTGAAAAAAATAACTTTAATAAACACAAAAAGCTATTTCCATGTGGTTAGATCTTACTTCATAAATTAGCCTTAAAACTTTAGAAATTTTAAAAATTAAATGAAAATTGTAATTTTAATTTTGCTTCGCGAAGTACATAACTTTAAATGAGATTCTTTGTCTCTTAACACAAAATATTATTAGCTACATTATTAAATTAAACATGGTTGTTAAATTTCAAGGAGCGATATCATATAGTTGCATATGCTTATACTGCCAAAAAGGTTTTAATTATTATCATAACTCGAAACAATCATTACAGCCTTTTACTCATCCGATACAAAACTATCATCGCCAATCACAATTGGCTCATTAATGGAGCATTAAATGAAATAGGGCAATAAAACTCAACAGTGATGTAGACAAGTTCAGATTCTCTTTGCCCTTTGGTTAATAAATTGCACAAGTGGCGATCGTTATTTCCTACATGAAATTGCTACCGAAACCAGATCAAATTTGCCGGATTCGAATTTCAACAAATGAAAGGAGAGAAACTCAACAACAACAAAAAAATTGTCATGTTCATTTCAAATACATTTATTCTTTAAATATGTTAATCATGTTAATCTTAGAGCAATAAAATTAATTGAGCGACAGAAAAAAATTCATTCATAACATCTTTAAATGTTAAAAACATTAAAGCATACACAGCAACTTTATTTAATTATCTCTTCTGTAATGAAAACAAAATTGAAATATAAACTTTGGACTGTCTTACACTGATGTAAAAATATTCGGATAAATTTTATCTCTCAGCTTGAATGATTCGAGGGCTATTCATTTAAAAGCACTAGGTGGTATCGATGGTATCGATTCAAATTGCATCTAATTCTCTTTTCATATTTGATGGTGACAGACTGAAATTTACTTTCAAATTATGCATTAGCGGTGGTGGACGAAATTTAAATTCAGTAGTGCAAAATCTCTTCTGTATATAATTTCTAATTTCTAATGCCTCTTGCTGATATTATATTTACCTTTATTTCATTACTTGTCAAACAACTTTGTTATTGACTGAAAGGAGCTTATTGGATATAGAATTATGCAAAACAACCAACGCTATACTGAATATTATATATTATATAATAACACGGTATATTATTTATTTTAAAATTGATTGTATTCCTCGTTACTTTACCTGGATTATTGAAATTTTATGACTTCCAAATGTTTATTAAAAATCGAACAAACCCAATAAAGCAAACTTAATAAACTTGTCGAATAATGGCAAGAAGCCAGCTAAAATTGGAAATTGAAAACTTCAAAAATTTTTTTACTAATTTCCATCAGGCTTTAGGTTTTAATGAAAATACAATTGCTTTTAACATTATTATAAAGTATCGATATCACCTGATATCGTTCTTGCCAACTCTATTTTCTATTCTAAGCCAAATGAAATAAAATGTTTGAGAATAAACTATAGAGACCTATTTAGAACAATTGCATTTAACCATTTCCAAAATTTATTTTACCATATTTTGTGACCAGATATACTATGCTTAATTAAGCACGCTAAATGACGTTTGTGAAACTGAACACCTCAAACACGATTTGCCATTCTCGTTTATTTTAAATATTGGCAAATTAGTAAGAAAAGATATAACTCACATATAGGAAGTTATTATTTATCATATGATATTTATCGTATTTGCATTTCATTTGCAGTTTTATTATTTCTTGGGTTAGACTAATCAAAATATCCGTTTTCCATTTTTTTCTTTATAAAATAGCTGCTTTATTATCTATTTTATGTTTCGATCAGTTTATTTTTACTGTTGACAATAGTATTATCACTAGGCCAACTTTTTAATTTAACTTGCACTTGCAAATTCCATTTACATTACACTTAGTAATCCATTTCCCTTTTATAGATTGATAAAGGTTCTGATTCACATGTTGACAGTGAAATAGTCTTGATTTCCATATTATTGCTCTACCATTTAAAATAGATTGAAAAAATTGAATAGCCTGTTGAGGGGCTTTCAGAAGGACAAAATGAATACAGAATGAGATTGAACAATGAATCTGTTACCTTCGGCAACGGGTGCGAGTGGAGCTGAAGTAATGATTGGTTGGTTTGTTTGGTTTTGTTTGGTTGGTATTAACGTCCCTTTCAACTACTATCGTCATATCAGGACGGGGTTATAGGGACCGCAAATTATGCCTCGCAAGGGATCTTTAACGTGCAGCTGGCAAACGACTACACGGGACCAACGGCTTTACTTCCCTTCCGAAGAAAGTGCGTGATCTCAGGATTCCCCCCCTGAAAAAACCCTCGTCGTCCTCGGCGGGGATCGAACCCACGTTCTCGGGCATCAGAGGCGATCACACAACCCTGTAGTAATGATTCCATAATCTCACCCTTCATGAACATATGGCAAAAGAAATACACTAAACTAGATGAGAAGAATGATCTACCCAACTATCCATAAAGGCCATTCATAAAACTTAAGAAAAGTATTTCCTCTTGGAGCGTAATTTGATTGAGTATTGTCTGACTAAAGGCATATCACTGATAGTGGCTATATGCAATTTCTGAAAAGATGACATGATGAACGTCATCAAAATTAACATCAAAATTAAATCTTTGCACCTTTTTCTTTGTAAGGAATATTTTAATAATGACCGAGGCAAGCTCGCTGTTATGATTTTCCTTAACGGGAGAATGGATTCTACGAGTCCTTCAATATATTGTTTCCAATACAGCTCATATTGAACAGTACTCCGATTCATTTGGCAATAGTCATGAATTTAACGTTTTGGAACGTTTGGAGATTTTCCTACCTCGTCTTACCTACAAAGTAGACGAACACTATAGATTTTTTTTGTAGTGTGGCTTAGACGAGCATACCATACAGAACGATAGTGCATACAATACAATACAAATAAATACAAAACAATTCAATACAATGCAATGCAAGTTTGTAATCTGTTTACATTGAGCACTGTTTCAATTCATTAGATAAATCAAGCTAAACTTGGCTTATTCATTATATTAAAATCCAGGTATGTAAATATCAAACCGGAATTTTTGTATAGAAAATATACGTTTATTGTATGAAACTAATAAAAAATATTTTTTTCGAAGTATTGCCCGTCGCAGGCTATACATTTTTTCAACCTGTCTGACAATTTGTGGATGCCACGCCAAAAAAACTGTTGCTCTTTTGAAACGAACCAGTCATCGAGCCATTTTCGTACATTTTCGTAAGAAGTGAAGCGCTCTCAGCAAGTGCGTGTCCCGTCGATGTAAATAAGTAGTAATCGGACGGGGCGTAGTCTGGTGAGTAAGCCGCATGCGAAAGTATTTCCCAGCTAAACGCCTCAATCGTTTCCTTGACCAGTTTTGCTGTGTGTGATGGTGCATTATCAGGAAGCAAACTCATTTTGTATTGGCTTTTTTTTATATTCTGGTCGTTTTTCACGCAAAGCTTGATTGAAATCGAGTTGTTGTTGCGTTTGAGCGTCACCCTCATCCAACAATGCCCGCAATTCGTTGTCTTCAAATTTTTTCGGTGGTCTTCCATGTTCATCGTTTCTCATGTCAAAATCGCCACCTTTGAATTTTTTAAACCACTCAAAGCACTGTGATTTACTAACTGCATGCTCACCGTAAGCTTCGACAAGCATTCGATGCGATTCTGCAGCAGTTTTCTTCAAATGGTAACAGAAAATCAATGCTGTCCGCAAATCGTAGTTTCCGGCCAAAATTCGACATGTTCAACGCTATTACAAACGTTGTATGAAACTTGTATTGTTGTGAGTTGAAAATCTTTGTCATATGTCAGAGTACAAAAATCGCGCATAGCTAGGGCCATTTATGGGTAAATTCCGGTTTCATATTTACAAACCTGGTATACGTCTTAATTCCAGTTAAGTTTAGAATCATTAACATCAGAAAGGTATTTGTAATTATCAACCCATTCCAATATATAACATTAGAGTCAAGAGATTTCTTTCTCTTGAATCTTTCCAAGTGAAAAACATCGTCGCTTTGCACTTGGTTTAGCCTGCTCCACTTGCTGAAGCAAATTTCACATTCTTTACACAATATTAAAAACTTATTCCAGGCAGAAGACAAATCGCCAGCTGGGCATGCCATATCAGCTTAGCATTCACCCGCTAAAAGTAGAGCTTCCAGCCAAAGGATTCGTTAATCACGTTTATAACAATTGAACACTTTTGGCTCAGAACAGAGCCTTGTGAGACGCCAACTTTTATATCACATATACCAGATAAAGTATTCCCAACTCTTACTTGGAAAAACCTGTTGTATAAAGACGAGTGGTTATGTGGAAATCCATCAATTATCTTGTAATAAGTCATTCGTCCCAGATCAGATCGAAGGCTTTGTGAATATCTAAGACGACCTTACAGTAAATAGAGAATTAAGGGAAGCCTCCAAGTGGAGCCCCGAAAACAAGATTACTCATCACCGTGGCATCAAAGTAGTCAAAGAATTCTTGTGAGAATTGTTCTCTCGAAGACCAGAAATACAGTAGGATTTTTGCTCAAGCTTAGGCATACTTAAGACAACAGACTACTTCTAAGCATCCGTAAAGTAAAACTTCTCCCAGCAGTCGTTAACAAAATTTTGTAAATTATCAGATTAGATTTTTCACTAACTTCTTCAAGACAGTTTTTTTTATTGTTATCTGATCCATTTTCTTTACAATGTTTTAAATCTATTCGTTCTCGATATGATGATTTATGTTTTTTGTGTTTTATTTTCTATTGTGTGTCGTAATAGCCAGTTTTGCAGTTTTTTATCATTTTAGAATATCTTAGTTTTTCTGGAAATCGTCATTTGGAATCAAATTGTTTCTTAAGCGAATCAGCAATAACCCTACTTTATCCTAGTCAATCGCGATAAATTTGACATCTACAGCTGCCAATTGATGGTAAACGGAGGACTGTTTCATGTTTATGGTGACGAGAATCCATTTACTGTAGATCTATTGGAACCCATTTCTCCACAAACCTTTGTGATCTATGTGATGGCCCTTTCTTCTAGCAATCGCTCAACGTCTTAGTTTCCACTATAAGCGGCTTCTATGGAGTACACCGAGGTCGATTCTGTTCCACAAACTAGAAAGTGTTCTCGGAGGTCTTACATGAAGAGCTCTTTAAGGAGACCGAATCCACAAAAATCCATCAGAGACGCAGCGGATGACTTGACAGGAATGTCTGAGAATGGGCATTCCCAGTTTCCTGCTTCATTCGAGGGCAGTCAATTTAGCCGTGTGGCTGGGTGATTGTTTGGTAAATGTATAACGCCCTTCGCCCTAGGACCATATAACCGTGGGATATCGTTACGATATATGTGTTTCAAGACATCTTACTGATAAGCAGCATTTATATTTGCTTTAGATCCCACCTTTTTGATGGATAGACTTCCGTTGTAGCTGTATCCAGCAACTACCGTGAATCCTTTCGGAAAACTCTCCTTGCAGTGACGCACCCAGTCAGATCGAGTCGTGTCACACTATTGTCGATAAGAAATTGTCCGTGTTTTGCCATCTCTCGATAAATAGACCCAAGCCTCATCCAAGGTGACTATGTTCGTCCATTTGTCGCTTGCCAAATAGCGTTCATCCAGTTTTCTGCTGTTGGTTCGCCTCTCTGCAATGTGTTTTGCCAATAAAGCGTGAACCCGGGTCTTATGAAGGCATTCTAATTTCAAATATTGACGAATAATACAGTTTATCGACTTACAGAGGTTCCGATGTTAGGATTGTGTTGGGGGATTTTCCGTAAGGACTAGCCTCTTCGCTGTTCGAATGTTAGGCTTAGTCCGGGAAGAACGGGGATGCGCTTTTCATTCAGCAGCGCTACACGCTTGATTACTTGGATCCATTTGTCTTCTGCATTTGATAACTTTGTTATACCATTCTTGGAAAAAATGAAACCCTTTCTCGTACATTGTTCTATTATTCTGGATTAAGACTAACCAACGTCGGAAAGGGCAACGATGTAGCCCTCCCAGGACGACTCAGTTTTTAAGGGCATTTTGGCAAAAAACTTGAAAATGAAGAACGGAATCATAGGTTCGATTGTTACGGAACTCACGTGTAAAATTTCACGAGTCTCGTGCTTATCTAACCCGTGCTACGATGTTTTAACAATCGGCTCATAAGGATGAAACAATCTCCGTATTAATGGCGTTTTCTTCTCTAATTCTCGAATCATGCACCAGAACGAATTTCAGTGGATTGAACAAGTTCTTAACATTGTTATTCCACTTCGTTTGGGTAATGCCATTATATCCTCGTAAACGTTTCTTGAAAATTTATTATATTTATAGTGCAGCTGCTAATAACATATTCCTGAGGGGGGAGTAATAAAACTTGGAAAAAAAATGGCATGGTCTTTTACCGTGAGCTAATGTTTTTAACGTACGATTTGAGGTCGTCGTACAGTTGTGGTCCATTGGATATCATGTTGGCGAAACGTCTATTGTCGAATGGCGGACCTCGATACAAGTATCGACTTTCTTTATAATTCATTTCGCATTCTCTGTAATTTACATTTTTAAGTCAATTTCTTTTGGTATCTTTGTTACTAGGTCGATTGTCAGGAGGTGACATAAGTTAACTAAATTCTCATTCCATATCTGCCTTCCTGTGTAACCGTTTAGCGGTTGCTTTGGCATCTCGAGGGTTCTTCTTGCCGCTTCTAATTTGAGTGAAAATTCCCTTAGTAGGTGATCTTTCAAATCCTTATAGGGGACTTCCAATTATTGGCTAACTAGTTTAGAGAAATAGGGCCCTCTTCTTTTTTCCCAATGCACCAATAATGTCCCGTTCAAGTTGAATGATTACACTTACCCAACTCCTTATATAGTCATATAGGTGTCAAGTATACGCATGAATCACGTGACTTCAAACAATTTTGGATAAAAACTTTTTAAAACAAATTTACTTATTCTAAACAGACATTCTAAATCATGTGTATATTAATAAGGTGTATAACATTAGCTGCTCAGCAAAAAATAGAGTTTAGTGTGACATGTTCTTGGCAGATGCAGTGGTCTTCGCTGATTCACGTCTGATTGTTCCTTACAAACAATTTCGTTTGGAATCAAACTTGAATCACTGCTTCCTACCAACACCTGCCTTTCCATAAGTTTAACTTCCAATGATATCTTCAGTGATTCTAAAATTTCACTTCGATAGATAGAAGCTAATAAATTATCTTAAATAATATGCTAAGTAATACTTTCTTAATAATAAGTTCTCATGCTAGCTTCACAAACATGCCAATTCATTTTTTGATAGTTCATGTTTTGCCACTGTTTCTTCTATATTTAATCTTTGCATAATTCTGAAAAATATTCACTCTTGATTAAATTAATTTATTCTTGTTTAAATAATTTTAATTTCTGAGCGTTACAAAATATATTGGCGTTCTTAGATTTTTGAAATCCCATTTGTTACAAACAGGTTAAATTTAACTCACGAACTGAAAGTTCAAAAGTCATTTCAGTTATGCCTACAATGAACTGCCGAGAGAGAGAAAGAGAGAGAGAGAGAGAGAAAGAAAGAAACAAACAGAGAGGAGAGTCAAATTTATCCCCCTGTTTATAAAGGCATTCGTCCTACTGCCCGACTGTCTTTCTGCCCGACTCATTAATATTGCGAACCTGCTGCCCGACTCACCTGATCATAGTTAAAAAGGGTTTTTCCCAAATACTTGATACATCGATACATCGACACTTAGCCGAATGATATCGGGTTGTTGTATGGGCGTTGGTCCTACATTAGGCAGCAATTTAAAAAAATCACTTTTAAAAGTGTCAATGAAGCGTTATTTTAATCTCCTTTTTACTAGTTTTCTAGAAAGAAGAAACACGTCACATTAACTATAGATTTTTATTAATATTAAAAACTGTTCTTTTCACAAAAAAATTATACATTTTAGAGATTATACATCGTCATTAAAAATATACTCATTAACTTAAAAAATTCATTACCTTAAAAATTACGCTAAATATCCCGTAATTACCTTAAACTAAGAAATGTTGAATGTTTTCCACTTGTGATTGTGATAACTGAATAGAATACAGAATACCGGTAAAATATGAAATGTCTACAGTACATTGCTCGTTTTAAGATAAAAGAGAGGAAAACACTAATCCACATAAGATTTTTAATCAGACGATGGATGCACATTTCGGCAGCCAAGCTGCCTTCTTCAGCATACAGGAGAGCTTCGATCAGAGTAGCAGGCTATTCTCAAATAAGGCTATGCTGAAGAAGGCAGCTTGGCTGCCGAAATGTGCATCCATCGTCTGATTAAAAATCTTATGTGGATTAGTGTTTTCCTCTCTTTTATTCTAACGTCTGTCCACAGTATCTGGCTCCATTTATTTAGCATTTTAAGATATTTTTATTTTTTCTGTATTTTTAACTTTTTTTATCTTTAGTAGCTTTTTTACACCTAATGCAGTATACAAGAGACAGTGTGTACAAAATGTATCGATGTATCAAAAGAATCAATGTAATATCGATTATCGGTTGTAAGGTTGAACGATATGCTTAAAAAAAACCCAGAATAAATGTCGGGCAGACGGCTGCCGTTTGAATTGAGAAGAATGTCAGGAAGGCAGTCAGTGGGCAGCAGGACTCAAACCTTTATAAATACAATATACCATTTACATAAATAACTTTTATAAACCCACCCACTTTCCAATTTCTAAGGTTTCTAGGATACAAAGAGCTGTTAAAAGTTGTGGACGTAATCTTCTCTTGTTTTGTGATTTCCGTAACCAAGAGAGAACTCCATAAATAATAGTTTCAATTTAGTTACCATGTGAAGGCAATTTCCATGTAGAGTAACATTAAAAATAAGTTCGCTTCATTGTAATCGCAAGGGAAGTCGAATGGATCTATGAATGGAATATTTTCTTTTTTTATTTTATTTTCTCTTTTCTTTTTTTTATTATTGCTCACACACATGAGCAAACTGTTCTTGTTATTAACAGATATGACAGCTTTTTATTACGAGGTTTATTCGGAAAGTAAGGTCCGTTTTGTAATAAAAACAAAACTGCTATATATATTTTCAATTTTTTTTTCTTTACCAGATTCTATGTATCTTTAACTATTTTTCCACATAGTTTCCAAGTTTATTTAAGCACTTGTCATATCGGTCAATGTATTTCCGCATGATCACTTCAGCGACGATGAACAACTGGGCGATTATCTTCACCGGCGGCGGCTTCTATGAGCTGATCATGCGGAAGTACACTGAGCGCATGACAAGTGCTTAAATAAACTTGGAAACTATGTGGAAAAATAGTTAAAGGTACATAGAATCTGGTAAAGAAAAAATTTTGAAAATATATACAGGGTGAGTCTGAAACCCTGTCACAAACTTCGCATGCGTACTCCCCACGGCCAAATAAGAAACAAATGTCTTATCGACATGGGTCTGAAACTCAACCGTTAGCGAGAAAAATGGCGACCAAATATGGGTGCTTCTGTGCGGCTGGCTGACGAGCGGGTCACGGAAATAGTCAATATTGGTTCCCAGTGCTTTCCCGCAAAAAGGATTGGAGGTGCGGGGCCAGTGGCATGGCCTCCTCGTTCTCCCGACCTCAATTGTCTTGATTTCTATCTTAGTACTTATAAGAATGCACGCTTGGTCTGTACGTTTATCCGGCCGTCCACCGTTTCTACGATAACTTGAAAATGGATTAACTTTTTCCAATTCTTTTTCGACAATATCATCATCATCAAGGTCATAGCTCGGGTGTATCAACTCTTCAGGCTTTTTGTAGACCCCTTCAAGTCAATTGCACGTATTCTAGCAGTGACCGTCAATAACGAATATCAAAATATTGCGTTAGATATAACAATCGATTCCTATTGAGGAGTCAATGATGAATAAAATTTACTTTCTGTTTATCTTTTAAGCATTGTTGGACATGATCTTGCTCATAAAGCGGGGCGAACACGTAGCGATCTAGTCAACGAAAACTCTTAACTAGTCAACGGTGACTGTCTTCGCTTGACCAAGTTGGGTGAAACGAAGAAATCGCCGTTGACTCTAGTCAATACAAAATTTCGTTTGACTCGAGGCCTACGAGATAACAAGGCCTGGAAGCGGAAAAGTCACCTGACCAGCGTTGCCAACCGTGTAATAATTATTACATTTGTGCATTGTTTAGCTTGTATTATAACAATATCCAACAATAAGTATTTCCATCTAAAAACCGATAAGTTGGCAGCCCTGCACCTGACCATCGGGGTGCTAGCAACAATCCAACCTTCATTGTTTCCAACAAACAGAAAAACATTGATTGTTAACATCCAAGACGAAGACAATGAAGGTTGGATTGTTGCTAGCACCCGATGATCAGGTGACTTTTTCGCTTTCAGGCCTTGTTATCTCGTAGGCCTCGGTTTGACTAGATAAACGACAACTTAGTCAAGCGACAGCACCCAATCAGAACGCGTTACAGAATGCGTCATCACTGAGATCATGCAACACCTCCTAAAGAGATGTTTAGGAGGTGTTGGATCATGGCGACGAAACGTGGTTTCAGTTAAGTACATGGGATTTAAATAAAAATATAATTCCCATCCACTTTTATAGAGGTAAGTAAAGAAAAATTTTTATATATTTTTTACAAATATTACAAGGCAATTTAATATTTAACTTTAACTTTCCTTGCAGATGCGCTGCAAGAATTTGCGTGACGTGTTTGTGATCACGATTGAGAATTTGAAATCACGTTTTCGCGCGTGACTGAAATTGTCGTTGACTTAGTCAAACGCAACTTAGTCAACTGCTTGGCTCTAAATCGCTACGTGTTCGCCCCGCTTTATACCGCCTCCCTAAAGTGAACCAATCTAATAGAGTACTTTCAATGGAATAATTATTGTAATTTCCTGTGAGGGGTTTTAATGTGTATTCCATTTCCAAAAAAACAGACGCCATTTTCGAATATGGAAGTCGACTTTTAAATATGCAATGGAAACCCTTATTTTTAATGGTATTTTCAGATTGTACACAACAGATTCTTGGTGTTTTTCAATTGATCAACCGTTTAGGAGATAGAAGCATTGAAATTGTGGAACTTCTAAAGTTTTGAACCCAATTTTATCGATGAAGACAAAGAGATAAAGGGTCTTAGAGGCATTCCTATTCTACTTTTTGATGGTCTTTAAGAATCCGAAGTTTTTTAGTACACAAGCACAGACTCTGAACGAATCAGTTACTTTCTGTTTATCTTTAAGCATTTTTGATATAGGCACGCGCGCATGACGATAGCTTTGTCGCAGCTAAAGCTCCTTATTTTATTACGAGGTAACTGAAAATTAGTATATAATTTCGAAATTATAGAATAAACAGAAAATATAATGTAATGGTAACTACGTAAAGCACGAATTTTATTAGTTTTATGTCGACATTCTGTAAATATTGCTTATTATTTTCTGTACAAAGATAAACAACTTTTACCAAAATATCTTTAGAATAAACCATAACTGCAAACAAAGGAATCGAGCTCTCGCAGCCGTCAAAAACACGCGCCTTTAAAGTTCGTAGCTAATTTGAATTAAATTGCGTCCCGTTTACCCGATGTATTATTTTGCATAGTAATCATTTGAAGAACTTTTTGTTTTGTGCTCTACAAAATATAATTTATCATTTGATCGCAAGGATAAAATTTTACAATTTCTTTGCATATCATGAAATTTAGACTATACGTAAATGTATATATTCCTCGTGGCACTTTTATTGCAGCATTTATTTTTCAGCTCGCTGATCTTTTTTTTAATCATTTGCATATTTTATAAGGATCCACATGATGAAAGAATAACCATTTCTTGTCCACAATAAACAGAATTTATTA
>JAHWFO010104518.1:1132472-1157050 GCA_023313115.1 Rhysida immarginata | reverse complement strand
TTTTTTTAATTATTTATTTTAATTTTCCTATTTTTCTATTTTAATTAAAGGAGTGTATTCATCTTTATTAATATATAATTATCACTACTCCTACGTTAATAATGAGTCATTTGTTAATCTAAACACGAATAGATTTAACGTGTTTACTGTAAGCAGTTATACAGTATCTACACAATATACGAGGGGAAGTCAGTAAGTAAGTTACAAATGTATAGCCTATATACTGAGTGGCCAAAAAATTAAAGACACTCTCTAATAACGAGTTGGTCTACCTTTAGCTCTGATCACAGCCGATATTCTTCTTGGGATGGACTCAACAAGATGCTCATGCCGTTGCTGAGGAATGTTGGCCCATGCTGACATAATGGCAGCTCTAAGTTGGGTCAGATAGATGGCAGCGTTTCGAAGCTTTGACGTGATCTTTCGACTTCGTCCCACAAATGTCCAATAGGATTGAGATCAGTGGACTGAGCTGGCCATGGAAGCAGACTAAACTCTGATTGATGTTCCTCAAACCAATTTGTGACCGATCGAGCACGGTGGCAAGGTGCAATGTCCTGCTGAAAGTGACCATTTCCAGGCCATTTTTCCACTCCTCAAGTGACCAATTACGTTGTTCCTGGGCCCACAACAGGCGCCTTTTCCGACTATTCTATGATACCAAATGTCTCCTCTTTGTGGTCTCCTGCTGCTAAAACCCATCCTTTGCAAAGTCCGTCTTGTTGTGCGTTGGGATATGCTTTGTGATGAAATTTGTCGTATAGTTCCCTTCTGTTGCTGCGGACTATGCGTGCTACTCGCCTTTCACCTCGCTTGTTCACCATACTTTTTCGACCAGGATAGTCCTTATCGCTTGAAGTTTTTTTTCTCAACTGCCACTCTTTAAACACCAGAGATACTGCTGGGCGAGAAAATCCTAAAAGAAGCATCGTTTCATAGATGCTGGCACCAACTCTTCTTGCACCGACGATCATCCCTCTTTCAAACTCACTTAAATCTTTCGTCTTACCCATGGTGGAAGAAAACATGGTCTTACCCATTTTGACATTAACTTCCGTGATAACTATGTCGTCCAAAGCTGAGCAGCTCTGCGTTGTTACGTCACTCTACGTCACTTTCGGACTGGTTTACTTTCATATAAGGGGTGTCTCTAATTTTTTGGCCACTTAGTGTAGAAATAAAACAAATAAGAATACTGATTTGAAAGCTAATTTTATTTCACGCATAATCTTCTTGTACATTGAGGCACTTTTCACATCGTACATTTGAGGCACAAGCCCCTCAAAACCAGCAGCATAAAATTCTTTGAGCTGCTGTTTGAAACAGGTAATGAATTAACTTTGAAATGGAAGTCACTTGGAGCAAGGTAAGGGCTATTCGGAGGATGCTTTCCAGTTGAACTTTCGCAGCATGTCAGTTGTCTTATTGACAATATGAGGATGCATTATCATGCAATAACAACACGCCTTTGATGAGGAATTCTGGTCGCTTCAGTCGAATGACATTACGAAGTTTCATGAGGATGTTACAGTAGGAGTCGGCAATTACAGTTTACTCTCGCTGCTGGAAAGTGGTAAGAAATATAACCTGGTGATCCCAGAAGACTGTTATACTTTCCTGGCAATGAACCTGTACGTAGCCCAACGAATTCACTGCCTGGTTCATTAGTAGCCCAAAGAATTTATGCTGCTAGTTTTGAGGGGTTTGTGTAACGGTGGAACAAGTGCCTCATTGTACAGGGAGATTATGTGGAGAAATAAAAGTAGTTTTCAAGTCAGTACTGTTATTTGTTTCATTTCCATATCCATTTGTAACTTATTTACTGACTTCCCCTCGTAGTTGATACCCCATCATAATTTTATGAAAACGCCGTCTTTGGAAACAGTTTTATCATATTTTAGCAAAGTCTCTGATACATTCACTGATATGTTCTCTAATATTTTTTAAAAAAATACATTCTTCATTATATTTTATTACTTTGTACTGTAACAATTTGTCTGCACCTCCTGAGGACCAAACTCGTCGGTCGTTTGACCACACTGGCCCCGAGCAGATGCTGTTGTATTTACTTACCAAATAAACAAAAAAAAACAAAAAAAAACTACTCACATGTCACTTTAAAGAATGTAATCCTGATTTTAAAACTTTCTACTTAATCGCTTTCACTTATTTGTTGGAGCGATAAGCATGTATTACATATTGAATCATTTATATGTTATAAATTGGTCTCACAAAATGAGAAAATAGAATTATTCTTCAAGGTACCTACTTTCATGATAATGGCCAACTTAGCATTACTGTTGTCATGCACTCATACTGCCAAATCTACTGCTATCAAAGAATGTGCTGAAACATTGATAGAAAATTAAAAAAATTACAGAGGGCATCAAATAGCTTTGTTCCGGTCAAAACGGCATCGAATTAGCTTCTGAAGCTTCAACTTGATTATTTATTTCCAGTGATAGTTACTGCTATCCAACTCATTTTAATACATAATTACTTGTTCTTATTCTGTAAAGGTTGAATAAATATTAATAAATAACAGGATTTATCCAATAAAATTTCAGTTGAAGAATGTAATGTGTAAATAGACGCCAATGCAATCTTTGTGTCGTACAAAGTACACAATGAAGGAGAAAAGATGTTGGATAAATATTAACCCATGAAGCTGAACATGGAATCATTTACTTAATGGCTTATTTATAATAATCCAGTATCTTTATCTAGTTTACCAGCGGAGAGTTACGAGTGAATCCAATCCCGCACATTTAACCACCTGTTCCACCCATTCTCATTAGCCATCACCTCCGGAACAAAAGATTAAGGTCTTTAAAACCAAGGAAACACCTTCAACAGTTGCGGAATGAAAACTTCTCTTTATTTGGGTTCTTTTGTTTCTGTTCAATCTCATCGCATTTGAAGTGAAAACACTAAGATGCTTACTCAACAGATCGATTCGCAGCAGCGGCGCTCCGACCAACTCTCTTCCATACAAACCCCCACTCTTACCCTCACTCACTCACCCTTCCTTAGTCTAACCCCCCCCCCCCCATCTTCTCTACCCCCACTCTCTTTCAGTCGACATTCGTTCCACGTCTTAACTCATTGGGTTTTACAGCTTCCAATGGAGGAATCAAGAGTGGAAAAGAAGCGGCACCACTTCACTCGGAAAAAAGGAGGAAGAAATTCTTCTTTTTTATCCCCCCCCCCCCCCATTCATATCTCTTTTGTTGAAGAAACGCCGAGAAAAAATAATAAAAAGAGAAATGGGACAGACGAGGAAGCGGGGAAGAGAAATATCCATTGAATAATGCATGGAACAAATCTGTTGTTCACTTTGATTTCTCGCGACACGGTACGAGATTTTCGTTTTTGATAACCTATAACAGGCATTTCGCCCATATGGATGCTGGAAATCACGGTTCACGAAAAAGAGAAAACTCGGCGAATGGTTCTATTACTTTTTCCCTTTAAACAACCTTTAAAATTTTAACGTAGAGAAAATGGCAGAATAACTGCTGGGGATTTTTGGTTTATCGCGTTTGAATGTGTGCCTATGTTTAATACGATCGGAATTGAGCACCACACTTTTAGAAGAATCACTCTTCAAGACTTTATTCGATTCAATTTTTTACATTAGAAGTTTTTAGAATATTTCACTCTTTGAATATTAATGTGTAGAAATAAGTTAACGGATTTATTTGCATGTCTCGCGAATGCCATCAGATTAGGCTAATTTGCAAAGTTCTATTAATTCTCAACAGACGTTTAAAAATCATTAGATTTTAGACTAAAATAAAATTACAATACAAACAAAATAACAGAGAGGATCAAAAGCACAGGAGTGTACGGAAGTTAAAGGTAAACTCCACGGAAAAATTCGACTTTATTTTTTTTTGTATCATAACATGAATCCCCAGATTAATAAAGTATATCATTCAAAATTTTTTGATTTATCCTAATATTTTATTAAGAAAAATGCCTCGGAAAATTGAAAATTGGCGTGGGATCTTCCATTCCTTCTCCCGAGAACACGGCGGGACATGACGCGAGAACCTGCCGCGAGAACCTCGGGGAATTTCGTCGCCGAGATTCTAGTTTCGCTTCGAACGATTCTACATATCATAAGATCTTGGCAACCTGTTTTATGTCAGAATGCCATCAATTTCTCCGCTTGGATGTGTAATAGACTGTTGGATAGAAATTTCACGTTTCATAGATTCCTACAATAAAAAAAACAGTGTATTACACGGTTTTTGACAGCGAGAACTGGTATCAACTCCAAACAGCTTCGTGTGCTCAGCTCATTTTGAAGCGCCATGCTTTGTCTATTCCCCCGCCGTTTTAAATTCCATATCAATTCAAACAAGAAATTCACTGAAACTAGATCACGGATAAGGTGGAACTAGATGGTCTTCCAACTCTAAACGTGCCTGGCGTTCTTCAAGAACAACGACCACAACAGGCATGCGTTAATCGCCGAAGGAATGAGGTGGCCTGTCGGCCCTTGTATATCGCTGTCACTGTTATCAAAATCGTTGTCTTGTTTTCATATTCATAGTCATTGCGATGCCTTGACAACTAACCGCGATAGCGCCTGCGATAGCGTACAATGTGTGTGACGTCACGAATTCGAAACTCCTTCGCACTTCTCTGGAATCTGTGACGTAACAGTTGCCGAACCATGGCGTCAGTGTCGATCGAAGGGCGAGGGAAAAAAATGACAGTTTTTCCTATATTTTATTAATTTTGAGTTCGAATTGAAATTTTTTATACATGCTACGTTGTTATTGAGACCTTCATCTTTCATTTTAAGCAAAATTGTTTTGAGTGTGAAGTTTACCTTTAATACGAGGGTTGGGGCATAAGTCATGAAAACTATTTTTTTTCTTGTAGATATGTGAACGGATCACAAACGTATATGTGTCGTGTGGAAGTGCTGCAGGCTCTGTGATAGCTGGTAGTAGCGCAGCGAGGGCTATGAAATCAGTCATTTGGTGAGTGTCGTGCGAAATGGAAGTAACCCGTGTTGAGCAGCGCGCTTACATCAAAATAGCCGTTCTCCGAGGGAGAAATACGATGGAATGTCACAATAAATTAGTGGAAGCCCTTGGGAATAATGCCCTACCATACCGTACAGTAGCACGGTGGGTAGGAAAGTTTCAGCAAGGACGTGTGTCAACCTGTGATGAGCAACGTTCGGGCTGATGGTATTCAGCGCCTCCCACATCGTTGGCAGCGTGTGGTGACAGTAGCAGGGGACTACTTTGAGGGTCTTTAGGCCCAGGTTTGTCATGTCAACTTTATGTGTACTGTTTGTCATTCTTTTGCACCGTGAAGGCCATATTGCCCTGTATACTACCGTAATAAATTAGTGTGTTACGATATTTCAATGCTATTCATTGTCCACACACCTTGTCCTTTTGTCTGTATATGTCACATTTTCCAATCGGACTGGTATCTTCAAGAAAAAAAATAGTTGCCATGACTTTTGCCCCAACCCTCGTATAATTCCAGTTTCTCATACTTAAAGCATCTGTCTGAAGAGATAGTAATGAATTTCCTAATTAATAACCGAGGCAATAATATGACTTCTAAGGTATCTCTGATTTACAAAACTAAACTACTTGTTAGATCAATCCTATGGCCCCTTTGCTTCTGTTCCTCTTTTTAAGCATTTACTTTTCTACTTTTAGTTGAAATTCTTATTGTTGTATTTACCCAATTTCACTGTTGTTGATGAGTATTATTCGAATTGAACTGGTTAGAACATTCAAAGCAGTGAAGTATTTGATATAGAGTTATATTTGCTTATAGTATAAATAACTGACTGTTTCTCGATTGCTTAGCGATGCAAAGGGAATTACTCGAGCTAAATTAAAAGTTATTAATATGTAAGTGCTGCCCTTTACTAAAAGACTTACAATTTATTTTCAACATTTTTATTTTTATAAGTTTTTATTGATTAGAATTACACAACAAACTTTCAAAGTTATAAAGAATTCAGAATTCAGTTTAAAATACTTTATTTCAATAAGATAATCTAAGAAGGAAACATTAATTGTTTAAAATTCTTATTGATATCTATACCTTGGTAATGCCATCATCCTTCGCATTTATAACATTTGTGCTACTGCGTTATTATTTATTTTAGACCTCTTAGAAACTCTAAGGCATAAAGAATTAGATAGGGATATGTATAAGCTATCTAAAACTGTAATTTGATGAGACAATTCAAATAAGTAATGTCATCGTCATCAATTTCAACCCTTTTCAGTCCAGTGTTGGATCTTGGTCTCCTTCAGATGCTCTGTCCTTGCTTTTCCTTTCCAATTGACGTCCACCATTTTCGGATATTGTTCCTCCATCTGGTACGAAGGCGTCGCCGTGGTCTTTTTCATAGTATCAGACGAGAATGGCTGTAGTGCATTGTCCTGTCTTCTGGCAATGTTTTGGCCCATTGAGATTTCGCTTTATTACGTAGAACACTTTCGTTTGTTCTCAAATCCAAGTGCAACTATTTTTTGTCTCGCCTTGTAATATCAGGCGTACATGGTTCCATGCTTCGTTGAGTGGTTTGTAGCTGTTGGATGACCTTATTGTCTGGTTCCACGTTTCTGTTCCGTAACTAAGGGTTTGTAATAAACGCTATTGAAATTTTCCGTTTCAGGCATAAGAGCATGTTACTTTTTCCGAAAGTGATCTATCCTATTTTGATTCGTCCATTGATTCCCTTCTTAATACTTCCATCTATAGTGATTTCTTCTCGAAGTACGTACATGTAGCTTTGTACTTCCTCCAATTCAATGTCTTTGTTCATGATTAGTTTCTTTATGAAGTTGATGGAGGCCTTGCAATACATATCGGGAAAGAAAATACATCATTTCGATCGGTTTTTTTTCTCGATATGTACTGCAAGGCCTCCATCAAGGACAGTATGAGAACTCTTTATTTCATTTGTTCCTTTGTTGCAAACTCGTTGAATAAATTACAGTATGTATTTTAAAAAATATATTCATGTATATCTACAGTTACATAAGTAAGTTCCAGTCCCCCAATATTCGATGATAACCTGGACAAACTTTTCGCTCAAAGACTTTTCTAACGATATACAACTTACCATAAATTTGCCATAAATCTTTCCTTCGAAACGCGTCAGCCATTTATTAAATATTCATAATATTGCTTAAGCCTTATCTGTGATTATTTCCCTATATCTTTGCAGCAATACACGATCTTTCCTAATGATATGCAACTTAACGTAAATAAATATATTGTTTTCTTATGTTTTCCCCAAAGGCAACCTCTGCACAAATGATACCTTTAATGCCTTTATAGGGATCATTATAATGAACACCCGAACGTGAATTGCAAAAAAGAGGCAGGTGAACATTAACTTAAACTTTATTAAAAGCGTTATTTGAAATGGTTGAACAGGATGAAAGAAAGCTTTAACGAACAAACAGAATCACATATTCTCTACGAAAACAGAAAGAATAGGAATCTTCTTTCTGAAGACAAATGCTTGCTGAATCGCTACTGGTGTTTTTCATAGATAATAAAGTTGGTTAACAGCCCCTCTAATCTGTAACTCTACTTCACCGTTTCTAAAACGCATTTTTGTATTGGATACTGCTAGAACTTTCCTAATGTAGGAAATATGTCAAATATCTTGAATATGATCAGACAAGAGCATTTAATCTTTTTTGCGAATTTTTTTTTGCTAATGAATGTCACTGTGTTAAGATGTTGTTTAATTATTTATTGTGGTATTTTTTTGAAAATTTTCTGTTAAGACCAAATGTGTGCAAGTGCCTAACATCTCTTCGCAATTCGTTTTGACATTTCAGATGAATTATCATCGCATAGCAAACCGATTCATTCATTACCATAGGAGACACGAACAATCTCGTGCCATTAATTATACGTGCCAACAGCAAAGTGGAAATTCAATGAAAGTGAAAATAGTTTTTAACTGCCTTGACGGGAGTGGCCAACTAAAGAAAAGTCAAGGTCACGTGACGAGATTGGCACGCACCTCCAACGGATCTCCTTCTCACTGTTAATTTTATTTTTTTTTTAAAGCGGCTCTCGTAAAATTTTTGTTACTCTACCGACGTGTCCAATTGCACAGAATTCACCCTCTCTTTCCATCGTGAAAATCGTTTTTCGCTTTGGTAGATAGTTCACCTCCTTCGAGTGGATCTTAAAGGTTTCCCTTTCTACGACCATCCTATCCAATTTATCTCTTCCCTCATTCACAGGCATTCGACATTAATTCCGTGTTGATCACCGAACGAAATAAAAAGAAACATTAATCGATTCGTGCTTCCAAAACAGAAGAGGAGGTGGGAAATTCAGGGATAGAAATTCGGGGTACTTGTAATCGAAATATTTCCTTGCGGTCTTTTTTTTTTCACCATAAAATCTCATCAACAAACTAAAGTGGCCATAGGAAAATGTTTTTTCATTTAATTTTAAGTGTGTGCGTTATATTTTTCCTGAAAATTTGCTTTTGCTTCAAAATAAGTGAAAAATTATAAATAAGTAATGTTTTATTTATTCCGTGTTTGAGAATATACCTGTTTACAGAAAATGTTAGATAATTTCATAGGAAACTCGAAAAGTGATTATGCCTTCGACAAAAACATCATTTTAAAAAACATGTAAGACATTTCATTTTAATGCAAAAATTAATTATTTTCAGTTGGCATGAAGTTTAATAAACAATTTTTAATGCAAAAGTGAAATGTTTTCTTTATTCATATAATAGAAACCAAAAACGCTTTTTACTTTGTTTTTTGTGTTTTTTTTTATTCTTTAAACGTTTTCTTTTTTATATAATTAAGATAAAAATTTACTGCAATAAAAATTTGATACTTAGAAAGCTATATAAAATTTGTCAACATGATTTTATCTTATAAGTGAAAAAAATTGTGAAAATAACTGCGAATGGTCGAATGTGTCTCTCTGTCCGTGAACACGATAACTCTGAAAGGGCTTCGAATTTTTCAGCTCTGTTTTTGTTAATTGTAAGCCAGGAACTGCCTCTCGGTCGTGTTCGTATATCAACCAGATTCTGCCACTGTCGGGAGTGCGGCAGCCCAAAACCGTCCAAGGATGGAAAGTGGCCAAAAGTTTTATCAATTGCAGAATTAAACGTTAATCTACTGTACTTCTAATGAAAACCAAATTGCATATAGAAAAATAATAAATAAATTTCACAACTTACATGTTATCTATTCACTATCTTATTTATCTACTGTGTGTGTCTCAATACAATTTAAAATTTAATAAATTGTATCAGACAAAAGGTTAATGAAATTTAAGCCTTTTTTTGCATTTTAAAAATAGCAGCGTTCGCATTTTTCTTAATTCCGATCATCTGATTTATTGTTTTATTGGTTTCTTTTGCTGGAATCCGTACTACTCATGTTGTTAGCGCATGGAGTGCCGTCAGCGCCATGTGGTGTGCGTTGTGAGTGATGCAACCCTACGCAGATTAGATGATGAATGATGATGTCATCGGGTTGAATTTCAATGCGGTTGTAGGAAGGGGAAGCTGATTACGTGGCGAGTATATGACCACCCTCGAAACGGAGACCTGACATCTCGAAATACTGTTTCTAACTTACGGAGTTATCACTGAAAGCCAAAGAATGGTCCTTAAGCAAAATGCTGGTTATCAAGTGTTATATCTATGTGAGAGTTAATTAATTAATGATCGGAAACATTGATAAGAATAATATACCAACAATTAGAGTATGAGAGAAACTTTATAAAATCTGAGCTGATTTGATAATTCAATGAATTAATGTTATATATTCATTGACCCTATGAAACGAATTCTTAAAAAATGCTTCACCATGAGTAAAGTCTGGACAATATCTAAAATATTTTTGTTTTTTTCTTAAATTCGTCATTTTGGCATTCGAAAAAAATCTAAATTTAGCTTAATATCTAGTTACCCTCCTAGTTGAAAGGTTGCTTCCTTTAAGCCAATATTCTTATCGATACCACTAACACTGTTGAAACTCTTTTTCGAAGCTTACTTTCCGAAAGAGGTGTTGTACTAACTACATTTAATAATAAAAGAAACAATTTAAAAACTTAACATAAAATACATACACATTGCGCTTACAGATATGGCCAAGTGCTTGTTTGATTCAGATATATAAGGGTCGTCCAAATGAAAACGAAAATTTGTGTGGGGGGAAAAAAAGGCGACGTATAGGATCGTAAGTTTTTGTTTTCAACAATTGCGAAACCCCACGTGCAAATTGAACAGTAGGCTGCAAGTGTTGCATCACGTGAGAAAGAACGATAAGCTCGCGCTTGAAGCTCTGCAAGTGATCGCTTCGTCCAAACAACAAAATGGGAGTCAACGAAACAGGAACAGAGAGCACTAATTCGTTTTTTGACATGTGAAGGAGTTTCAGTTTCTGAAATTCATCGTCGTATGCAGAACGCCTATGGAAATGACTGCCTAACCTTCACTCGTGTTTGGGCATGGAGCAAGAGGTTTTTAGAGGAACGGTCATCATTGCCAGATGATCAACGACCTGGACAAGCAAACCGCGCCATCACGGATGATTCCAAAAGCCAAAATTGACGCTGTCTTAAAGGAAAACAGAAGAGTGAAATCGATGCCGTGGTTGCTAAAACTGGCCTTAGTCGTGGAACTGTTCACTCCATTATCAGGAATCACCTGCACTACAGAAAAATCTGTTCACAATGGGTCCCACATCATTTGACATCAGAACAACTTGGAGCTCGAATGGCCATGTCCCTGCAACATTTGACTCGCTATGATCAGGAAGGAGAGAGTTTTTTCGACAGAATCGTTACAGGAAATGAAACTTGGTGTTTTCATTTCCAGCCCGAAAGCAAACGTCAAAGTAGTCAATGGAAGCATTATGGTTCACCACCCCCGAAAAAATCAAAAGCAATCGCAAACAGCACGGGGAAGGTGATGTTGACCGTGTTTTTTGATCGCAAAGGCCCGATTTTACTGGACTTTCTTGAAAAAGGTGCCACAGTTAACGTAGCACGATATGAGGAAACATTGAAGACACTCCGCGCGGCCATCAAATGCAAGCGTCCTGGACTTCTTACAGAAGGATTGGTTCTTCTCCACGACAACGCACGTCCTCACACCTCGAAAGCAACGGTAGACCTCATCAAAAAGTTCAACTGGGAAGCAATGCAGCATCCACCTTACAGCCTTGACTTATCCCCATCTGACTTTCACGTGTTGGGGATCTCAAGAAACATCTGAAAGGCCGCAGGTTTCAGTCGGACGATGAAGTGAAGGAAGAGGTTTTGAAATGGTTCCACACGCAACCGAAAGACTTCTTCCATAAAGGAATTATGCCTTGTTACAAAGTGGGATAAATGCCTTAACGTATTTTGAGAGTATTTTTAAATTCCTTGTATACACTTTGGATAAAATAAATAATTTTCGTTTTCATTTGTACGACCCTTATAAATATAAGGATGACTCAGATTTTTTAAGCATAACCCTAAGAAAATAGTACATTAAATTAAAAATGGAGTTAATACTCCGAACATAAGGTAGATGTATTAATGGAAAAAAAACGAAAGAAAAAATTCCGCGATTTGGATTCGAACCAGGGATCACGGATAACTGCTCGTCGCCTCTATCAAAACTGGGCTATCGCGGACACGAGTGATATCTGTGAGCTGAGGCAATCACACTTGGAGATGTTTTAGCATGATACGTGTGGTTCGAATCCATGGTGCGAAATTTTTCCTTCTTTTTTTCCCCATTAACATCTTTATAAACCTATCCCTTTTATAATTTAAGACATACAGACTTTGCAGTAATAAAAATTGTAATGGAAATGAGCGTTATTGGAATTTTCCAATTTGGTGCGAATATTTTAACATCAGAACTACGCCTAGCGTCAATTTGTTTTCACTGCTTTTATCAATTACTTGACTTTTTGACGAGTGAATCAATTAAAGTAACTTGAAAATTTATTAAACTCGTGGCTATACTTAAATAAATGTACGGGGTGTTGCAGATAACTACAGGGCAGTATATCGGGAAGCCTATCCGCTCGATTGCAGGGGCCGGCTCGGTCGATTGGCAGAATGGAGGGGGATGAAGGTGGCCTGCAGCAGCCAGCAGTTTCCACAGTCGGGGAGGGGGGGTGAGCGTCAAAACTGTCATGTTTTTAATAAAATTACCCAATTATCATTTGATGTCGAGCCGGCCCCTGCAATCGAGCGGGTAGGCTTCCCGTTACACTGCCATATAGTTATCTGCAACACCCTGTACTTGTAGATAAGATCTTTCGAAGCTTTGGAAAAATTAATATGGACTTATTACTGTTTCAGAACAGACGTGAAGTTTCTGATTTGTAAATAATTTCGACAGTGAATCAAAAAACTTTTAGAAAATATCAGAATAACAATTCAGTTTTTCTAGGTTATTTTCAAATATTTACTGGTATTTTTTAAAACAATTTTTTTATATAGAATGTCCATTAGAAAATGGTCAAAAGTAAAAGGCTATAATTTTCGACCTACTCATCCGATTTTATTGACACGAAATGCTAAATATGTAGAAAACATGGGAATTTCATCTTCATAACTCGTTACACATCTACTTGATCCCGCCGCGAGTCAGGCACAGTTCTCATCGAAAGGACGTTCACGTCAAATTTAATTGAGCTACCAATCAAATTTGCATCTTGAACTACTACATTGATATTAAAAATATTTTTTTTAATATAGGGTTAAGTATTTACTTTTTTGGCATCCTTAAATACTGAAGAGGCAGTTTAAGAATCATCTGAAAAGACTGATTATGAAAATGGGAAAGGGGGGGAGGGAATTCTTAAAGGAATATTTTATTACTTTTTCGAAATTGAAGCATTATTCGAGGGGTTCTCCTTTGCTTGCCATTCCTCTTTTTCTGCCGCTGAAGCAAACGAAGGCGACGAGGGGGTAATCTACGGGTGAATTTATGAGGCAAGAGACCCAAACAAATCATTAATTTTTCATCCCTGGTGGATATGCCCGGCTTCAAATTAACCTTACACATAGACAGTTGACTTTTCTTTCCTTCTGAACTTATCGATCGTCTATTTTTAAAACGAATCTTCCGTAAATTGGCTTAATCCCCAGAGTGCAGTTATTCTTGTATTCTTACAAATGGCATTTCACAAATGACGTCTGGCTCCTTTGGTGCATTTACATTTGCGACAGTTAAAAAAAAACCAACCTGTTAATAAATTAAATTTACAAATTATGACTGTTTATATGATTTTCTAAGTTTAACCCGGGAAAATAGGCTTCATAAAATGTGTACAATCATGAACAATAAAGGTCACCGAAAGTGTGGATAAACTATACAAGTACAATAAAAGTAGTTATTTCACTTCTTTTACTTGTATTTTACTTGTGCATTAGAATCGTTAATATAAGTTGTAAATTTAAGAGGCTTAATCACTCATATTTTTAATGTTTTCTGTAGCTTCGCAAATTTATAGTAGATTCCTTACGGGAAGTATGTGTGTTCCATTAAGGAAAATAAAAATTGTAGGCATTTTCCCATTAGGCGGCCGAGAGCGCTAAGTCTCAAGTCTTATCGTTCTCCAAACCAGCGAGTCGCGGGTTCGAATTCCACCAAGAGCATGGATATTTGTGTATGTCCCTTTACTAACAAGCTTGGAAAACCAAGCAAAGCGTCAATAGGCTGGTCCCTTGCTAGACTAAATTTCCAATAGTTTCAATGGTTATTTAAACTCCTCGACACCGAAAAGGTAAAAGAGGAATAGAAAAGAGAGAGAGAGAGGCATTTTTCACCATGTCCCAATAAACATTGTTCCTCAGCTTCAACTGAATTATGAAGCTTTCAGCGATGTTTATTTTTTTCCCCCTAACATTTCGAAGATTGCCAGTGTTGTCATGGTTTATTTTAATTACGTTCGGTCATTATTAATTAGAATTAATTGCACCGGATGAAACAAATGAAAGAGTTCATCAGTTTTTCTACTCATATACGCTAAAACAAAATTCATTCTGAAAACATCCGTCATTGAAAGATGATATTTTCCTCCTTTAAGGTTTGGTTTCTTAGAATTTTTGGCGTCGACTACTAAGGTCATTTTGCGCCTTTTACACAAGTTATATCTGTACGCAGCCCGGGACAAACACAAACATCCATGGCCACGGCGGGATTCGAACCCACGACCAGATGGATTCGTGAACTAGAAAACCTACACCCTAGCCCTCTCGGCCATCTGGCCGGCTTTCCTCCTTAAAAGAAAGTATAACAATCATTCAGTATATTTTGGCCCACTATAAAAGGTTTTATTTATTGATTCTAGCATTACAAATGTTCTATGTGACTCCCTCGAGTTACCCGGACAACGTCAAGACGATAGTCAATCTCATCCCAAACTCCTTTCAGCATGTCTGCTGTTACTGCATGTCCGTGCTTTTGCGTTTACAAAGACATCCAGTTTCCAGAATTGATCATACCACTTACGGATGCTTTTGTCAGTAGGGCAATCTTTATGAAATTGCCTACGAAATTCACGCTGGACTAAAATTATAGAGTTTGTTTTTGCTTACTCCAAGACGCAATATGCCTTTTCATTCACACCCGCCATCTTTACTTTTATCACGACACTAGCGCTACCACAGCCTCCAATTGCGGGAAGGTTAAAATATTTGAGTTTTCCTGCATTTTAAACCCAGTCTGGTTAGTTTATATTATAAAATAAATGCATAGTAAAATTTTGAAATGTCTGACATCATTTTGAATCACCCTGAATAATGCTGGTCAACACAAATTTCATTGTCAATATATTATGATTTTTCTATTTAATTTTGGGTTGCTGGTTTCAACACTGACACCAGTTTTCCTATATTGGCTGTAGTTTATGAGATATTGGAAAAATTGTATACCTTATGTGGAGCCCAAAGCTTGTCTCTGTCTCCAAGTTCCACAATAAAATAGGCTAAGTATGCTTTTTTGACAAAGGCTGTGATGTTAGTTCTCAACTTCTGTGGAGTGTACTCTCCACATATGTAACAGAATCATCAGGATTATGCAAGCACTTTTGACGAGAATAATTCATGTTTCTGCAAAATCAATAAAAATGATTTCAGAACAATGATTTAATAGTACATTGTAGAACAAACACAAGGAATGACATTACAGTAGGTGTTCAAAATGCCGACCCTGAGCCTCGAAGTCGTTGGTCTAGTGTTTGAAACGCTGCGATGTTGGTGATCAAGGTCTGGAAAACGCTGTTGGTAAATCCTTTCCGCTTCAGTAGCATTACCCTGTGCCTCGCCGTAGACGAGATGCATGTCCGCCTGCTCCGCATTAGTCAAGCGATCCATTGTACGACAATGGAGTTAATGGTTCGTTTCCTCTCTTTTAAAGGAGAGAACACGAACAATTTACATGTTTAGATCCTAATTTACATGGACCCTACCATTGCCGTCCGGGTAACGCACATCCATTCCTACCTCGTACAAGTTGCATTATCTCTGTAAGGATGCATTTCCGGACCCATGCTTATAGGAAAAATATTGTTCCCCGCTACAAACTGTACATGGTATTTCATTCTTGACCTACCTTTCTGAATAACCCTTTATACGATTGTCACCTCCTTAGGGAGAATACTTTGAACCCCGAAGAGAGCGTTTTTTGAACGCCAGATTTTCGAGGTTTGACTGTATCTCAAAAACTAGAGCCAATCGAACAAAAACAATGTCAGTTTTGGTTTCTGCACACAAAAATTACTCTGAAATTGTTGAAATACCCTTGACAATCCAAAATTTTTTTGTTGACCAGTGTTATTGCCAACTATTAAGGATTATTCGTTGAATCTCTTTTTTATCTTTTGGACATTTGTCTTTTTTAGGGTACATCTGTTAGCCAACTGTAGAAAATAAGGTTTTTTTAGAGTGTTCGATGTAATTAGCAAATGATGTTTTCGAAATCAACAGCACTCGACGTTAGCTTTCTCTCTACTTTGATTTGATAAGTGCTTAAAACCGTAAAAAAAGTAGTGTGCCTAGCATGATCACATTTTGGCAAACTATGATTGAGTTACAGTTTTGGGGAATCGAAGCCAGTTCGTTAAAATGCTTTTGAAGCCTTTCTCTTTCCGGAACAGTGAACCGTTGTTAATATTTTAATTGCTGATTTCCTTGTAAGCAACCCGATAAACATCCTCTTACGGTGAATAGAAATGGAAAGGTCTCCTTCTGTAATGCAAATACGATCAGGAAGGGATCTCTTCCACTACTTTCGTTGCCGCTCTTCTCTTTTCTCTGTGCGCAGCAAGGCAAGCGAACGAAGGCGGGTCCCTCTTCGAGGTCCCTTCAAAGCCATCGACGCTAATGGAATTCATTACAAGCTCTTTATTGGTGCAAATTTATTTACGTGGCAATCGTATAATTCACTAATGGCCACAAATTAAGCTGAAGAGTATTTAACGCTAATGGTCTTACATGGAGAAATTGAATAGTCGAATCCTCAATCGGACTCTTTTGTGTCACTCGAACATTGAAAGCAGCTCTCTCTCTCTATTGCAATTGCACACTGACAGAATGGCTGCCACACTTTCGACAAATTCGGCTTAATTAACACTTTATGATATCACTTTTTTATGTTTCACAGGTAAAGGGAAAATGGAAATTACCGTAATGGATTGTTGTTGAATATGCATATTAAATTTAAAAGACGAATTATGCTGTTTAAAAAGCATCCTTTAATTTTGTAATAGGAGGGCAACAAATATCGGAGCATTTTAAAGAGTAGATGCGATAAAGAGACGACTTTATCTTAGGTTTTCTGGGCACTCGACTTTTAGGTCGCATTTTTTCTTGATATATATTCTTTATTCCAATTATCTTTTCATATCAATTCATGAAACGACAATTGGTATCAAGAAACGCAAATATTCATGCCTTCATCAGGAATCAAACCATCGATCCGAGACACATGAGAAGTGGAAAGCTATTCGGTCAGGACACTCTATTTACGATTTCTGTCGATTCACTACGTAATGGTGGATGAATATGTATGAGACGATAACAATAGATTAGAAATGTAGAATAACCTAAAGATAATTTTATTTCTTGAAAGAAATTCGAATAAAAATACGCAATTTGTAAAGTGCTATATAAAATTGATATCAGCCACTCTATTAAATGCATAATGAATTAAATGAATCATCATTAAACGATTTTTGATAATAACTAACAGTGAAAGGCTACAAATAATTGCAAATTGTAATCACAACGTTTTTCCTATATAGAACTTTGGCATGTATATTTTTTGATTTCATGTCGTATTCCAACAAGAAGAATAAGAAGTGAAATCGGAAGAGAAATCTAAAAAAAAAAAAATGAAGATGCTTTTCCGTAACGGTTATTGAAAGTTTTATGGATTGTACGTGAAAAGTATTGTTGAAAATTTGAAATTTATTACAATATGATCGCATGTCAATTAATGCAAGAGATTTGAATGTGTAACTAATAATTTATTAATAACTTAATTAGCTTTAATTCAAATTTATATTCATCAACAAGAAGTTATTCTTTATTTGGTTGCTCTTAGAATTTTTTAAATTTTTAAATTTTTTTATTTTAGTATCTATAATCCATGCAGGTTTCCTGCTAATTAAATGTCACACAGCATCTTATGGAGTGGGGAAAAACACTCTCAGCAACAACCCATTGCTTCATCAAAATGAAAGGAAAATTTTTTTATTTATTTTCTTTCGACTTTCTTCTTTCTGTTTTTTTAAATTAAGTTTGTGGTTTTAACAATGTAGACAAAATTTAAGAGAAAAAGAGGAGTTCGTGGAAATAAATGCAAAAAAAAAAAATTAAATTGAGATTTTAAAGCTGAGAGAAGGGAGAACAAAAGAAGTTAATTTTCTTTTGAGGAAAGGAGAGACAAATAGGCGATCGATAACGTTTGTCGTTTAAGCACTTTAAATAAATAAATAAATAAGTAAATAAATAAGTGAAATAAATAACATTGAAAAATCTTCGGGATGCTATTTGTTTTACAAGAGAGACGGGAGATGATGAAATTTTAATTAATCTTTCTTTTTTTAAGTTCTTCAACGCAGAATGCTGAGCTTTAAAAATAAAAAGTAGAGGCAAATGGATAGAGCCAGTTGTATAGGAGTCACCCCTGGCTTGCTAAGGAGCCTTCGCCCGTCGTCGTCGTCCTCGTTGGCTTCCACATCTGAAATGACAAACAAATAGGAAACGATTTAAATGAAAGCAACAGATTAAAAAATAGAAGGGAAAACTTCAATATCCAAATTACTTGGAAAGGAAAACGAAGCCAACAACATGTAATGAAAAAAAAAAAGGCTATTTTTAACGGAGAAAATAATCGATATTTTAAAAGGTAAAAATATCGATGCTTGGGCTATTGTATTTAGACAATATTTAGAGTATATGTGCTCTCATGGGTATGTAATTGATATTCAAACTGTTTTCGTATATTGTTTATTTTCAATGAATTTACGAAGTCGGTCGTTTCGTTGCCATTTTTTCCCGAATTTTTTTGATTTGGGCTTCAGATTCGGAAAGAGCATCAAAAACAAAGTAAAAGTTATAATAAGCACACATGTCCTATCTATTCGGGAACATGGACAAAATGGCGGTTAAAATTAACATTTTGGCCATATTCCCGAATAGATAGAGCATGTGTATTTATTATAACTTTTACTCACTTTTTGATGATCTGAAGTCAAAATCGAAAAATTCGAAAAATAAAATGACAACGGAACGACCATCTTCGCAAATACAGTAATGATGTTTTTAACTGGTTTGCACATTTAACATCGTTCTGACAATGCAATACCACGTATTTTCAACTGCCGTATTATTATTTTTATATCAATACAAAAATCGCTGAACATAAGCTGTTTTTTAAACTTTGCACTAGGTATCATTTGATTGTGAGCGATACGATTGTTGAAATGAATTGCTGAATCTACAATCGCATTATTTAACAAGTCACTTCCACGGTCTATAGATATTCATAGTCATCGAGCTCCATTGTTAAAATGAAGCTAAAGTTTCTAGCTCCCGGTAGAGCGGGAACTCTATTGAAAAGTGGCGCTGCATGTACAATCTGCCCAACTGCGCCTGCAGCGCTACCCTATCGGCAGACAGAAACTTTACTTTCGTATTCAGTTTCAATGAAAATCTCTATCGCAGGTTGCGGTCGGGAGTAGTGCGATCTATGCGCCACCTGGCGCGATCTGTTTTCCTTAGCTTCTCGAAACAATGGAAAATGGCCGAAGCTCTGATAAAAAAAATGGGTTTTTATCAGAGACAAATGAAAGAGACTGGCAGTGACCTCCCCTCTAGTGGTGACTTCGCGCCGCCATATTGAGACTGGCAGAAATAGCTGATCGCCTGAGGCAATGCATGTAAATCAATCGGTTTGGTTTGTTTTGTTTGGTATTAACGTCTTTTCAACTGCTATGGTCATTTCAGGGCAGAGTTATAGGGGCCGCAAATTTTGCCTCGCAAGGGTTCTTTAACGTGCAGCCGGCTACACGGGACCAACTGAAAAAAAAATCTTCGTCGTCCTCGGCCGGGATCGAACCCGCGTCCTCGGGCATCAGAGGCGATCACGAAACCACTGAGCCACCGACGCCGATGTAAGCAATTATTTTTTCTAATATCTACCTAAGATATCTGAATGAATTTATTGGGGGACCACCAGAAAAACTTGTTCTATTAAAAAACAAAAAAAAAAATAATCATCCAATTCAGTCCATCTGATGAAAAGTTATTTGGTGATAAATAAAGTTATTATTAAACATAAATTAAATAAAATTAGTTTAAATGGAAAAGGAGGAAGAGATTATACAATTAACTAGGAAAATTCTCCTTTATAAATTATAATTTGAAAGTAAATAAAATAAAATATACAGTTCACCAATTATAATCCAAATTATTGTTGATTTGTACGAGATGTATTAATTATAATCTCTCCTTCTGATAACTAACTGGACCACATTCTCATACATATTGTCAAATCGTTTTTTAAAAAGATCCAATACTACTGTTCACAAGTAATTATAGTATTAGTTAATTGCTTATTACAATATGTGGATTAATAAATTGATTATTTTATTGAACTGAGAATTATTTCTTCCTTTTCTTTTAATTTAAAATTATAAAATATTTGTCTTTTAAAAATTCGTTAGGCATTGAATCAGCTATTTGAAGTCATTAAAAGTATACGTTATCGTTAGTTAATGCAATAAACTTTAAAAAAAAATCAGAAAACAGGTTATGCTTACTAATACTTCCAGAAATCATCTACAAAAAAACAGCTGAAATTACATTGAGAATATACGCCGCCTTAGGTTTTTGCCAATAGCAACATGGCGAATGCTACACTTCTGGTGGCACCAGTAGCGTTCAGCGAAATGAATAGGCCACTGCAAGTCTTTTTCTTTCATTTGTCTCTGGTTTTTATAAATGCAACCGATGTTCAGTGAGTAACTTTTTTCACATGGTGTAAATATTTTTACTTGATATAGCACTAAATACAGAAGCCACAAAAATATCTTTACATCTTTAAAAATTCGTATATTAATTAATATTAATACTAATCGACCATAAGATAATCATCATTGCTTCAAAAAGCTTCTCCAAATTTTTTAAATATTCCTTTAATTGATGAACAGTGTTTAGTAATTACACTCTGCATTCTTCACTTGTCACGCCGATCGGGAACTAAAACAACAATACGTCGCTGTCGTTGTTGCCGATCGCTCTCGCCTCCTCATCCCTGCGGTTAGAGTAGTACGCTCCACCTGCCATTCACTAATCAAATTAGCGATCGAAAGAGGCGGTGCCAACAAAAACGAAATAATATAAAAGAAATAATGTAAAAACAAAAATAAACTTTTGTAGAGGAGAAAGGCGGATGACGAGCCGAGAAACATGTAGACAGGGAACAAAGACAGCAACTGCATCACTAGTTTCTACCAAATATAATGATGTTTCCGACGACATCGATAGAAAAGGAAAATATAAAAGGAATCGAAAAAACTGCAAAATATTCTCAATAAGCAAGCACATATTTTCCTAATTCTAATGTTTCAAGATTTATGAATTATAAATTTCGATATCGCAAAGTACTCAAATCGCCGTCCGGAAACAACGAGCGTAACTTGAAGAGCAATAGGAGTTGAATAATACTGTAACAACTCCAAGTTGAAAATGATAAAGCCGGATTCACACTAGGGCGGATCCCGCAACGGCGACGTCGAAGGCAAGCAAACTTTCGGTCGCGAAACCGTCGTGGTAATCCCACAAGCGCGGAAAACGACGTTGCGAAATGAATATTTCGCTCGTTTCGTGTGGCGAAGATCGAAATCGGGCATAGATTCTTTGATCCGATTTTGCCGAGCTTACCATAAGCATGTCCTACTTCATTATTTAGTTTGGTTTGGATTGGTCCACTAGGGTGGGAGTTACGGGGTGGAGTTAGAGGGACTGAGGGGACCATCTTGTATATAAACGGAGAATATGGTTTATAAGATTTATGGACTCCTTTAAGTATGTAAAGGAGTGTAATTCGGTATGCAGAATCCTTTAGGCAAAATCTACCTTACTATGAAGTTTGAGCTAAATTATCCCTGTGGGATCGGATTTGTAGGGACAGCAGTCATGTGACGTTTTCTAATGGCAACATAAGGCATGTGAGCAGACATGTGATATGTTGGTTGGTTGGTTTGTTGGTATTAATGTCCTTTCCATCTGCTATGGTCATTTCAGGACGGCGTTATAGGGGCCGCAAATTTTGCCTCGCAAGGATTCTTTAACGTGCAGCCGGCAAACGACGCATATGATATGTCATTCGACCGGAAACGATGAGAAACAAAATCAGATAAAGTTCTTTCTCGATATTCAAAATATTACGCTAACGATCAGAAAATAAATTCTTTGATTAAAATAAAATGAGAGTTAAAAATGCGGATAAAAGGGGAAGACCTAGATGATCTCAGGACTTCCGCTACTTTCCAATACCCTCCTGGGGGGGGGGGGGGGGGTTAATTTCTTGTTAGTATCGCTTTAACAGCATGATGCCGACAACGATTCCATTAAATCCCAATATGTACTGGTCCTACTCAAGCAGGATTAAGAACACACTGCCGGAATAAACGACTTTCACTTTTTGTGTACAAATTTTATTAATTTTGAAGTTTAAGCACGCAAGGCAAGTGCATTGTAAGCTTTTCTTAAGTTATTACAAAGTTCAATTTGGCTCCTATCATTCATTCTTATTAAACAAAATCCACGTGACAACTTTATCAATGAAAATCTTTTTGGAATTATTTTAATCTTAACTTTGATTTTTATTTTTTCTCGTTTCCATTGGTTTCTGTAGTTTTCTTAGGCTCCTTTCTAAAAAGGATTCATAAGCAGCATTCGTTCCTCATTCAACTCTTCGCAGTTGTGTGGGGAACTTCCTGCACGACAAATCACAGGATTAGCGACGCAACAGGGAAAGAAGATGAAAATGCGTTTTAAGTTCTTGAAATACCGTAATTAATAATTCTCAAAAAGTAAAGATTTTATTGGCGTCAAACGAAAACTAATAAGAATATTAATGGAAGAAGTGAAAATTATTGCCATTAAAAATCATTATTTTCCTTTGTTTTAAGAATTATTAACCATTTCACAGAACAATGGTTAATTAATCTACGATTGACTAAAGTGATTATTTATGGAATGCATAAATTTTAAGTAATTTATTCCAATCGTTCTGCACTTACATATACATGTATGTTTTCTTTAAAATTAAGTTCTTACAGTTCATACCCAAATATTTACTAGAATTTAAGTTGGTTTGTAAATTATTTGTCCTAACATTAGTATATCCACTATCGAATGTTATTGTTGGCAAATACTTAATCAGATATAACTAACTGAATTATTGAACAATAATTTGATCGATTAACAAAGTATATATAATCTTTTTCTGTAAAATATTTCATAAAAAGTCACACATCATGGAATTCCCAAATTTTCTCTTTTAATATACGTAATTCTTGGAATCCCATCTTAATGTGGAACGCCCTTTACTAAATCTTCAAGAGACATTATCGAGTGTGGAAGTAAAAACGGGTTAGGCACTCTTGATTATTACGTTAGTCTCTTAACACAAATGTAATCTTTAAAACAAATCCTTATTTATGTATATCATATGTTGATTTAGTACAATTGAAGAATTTTTAACTTCAGCTTTTCATTTTATGCTTCTGCATTTATGTCGTTATAGAAACGTAGAAGTACGAATTGAACTCGCCAACATTGTGGAAAATACTCATTTATAGTTTCTAAATTATTTAATGTAACCAAGTTAAACATTTATTATACCTTGTAAAAGTTTAAAATAGTTTGTTAAAAGATTTCTCCTCTTTTTAAAGAATGGAAAAGCGATTCTTTATACATCTATGCCATCATTGTCGGCGAATGAAGCTCAATGTATATATAACTGAGCAGACATATAGAAAGATAAATAAGGGCGTTTTAGGAAAAGGAAGTTAAATTAATAAAATTAATGACCTAGGAAACCATAAAATAAAGATGGGTTTAAAAGTAAACCGTACCTTGAAGATAGAGAAGCCGAGAGGCGTATCCTAGAGTTATAATTCTTGCAAAGCTCACTTGTTTTTGTTTAGGCATATTCAATTTGTTTGCTATGTTAAGCATAAACAAATGAGAAATATGTTTTGAACTCCTGAAGAATTTCTAGTAATATTACAGAAGGGAAACGAAATTTTAATAAAGCGATGAACAAATCGCTGATAAAATTCCGAAGTTTCATTAGAATTTGATCACGTGTTCCCGTCAAGCTGTTATATGAGACAATGTACTATAGGCAAGCATTGAATTCATTATTTTTATAATACCCACTCATTACAATATTGATTATGAGCATTTGCTTTGATAAAAGAAAAATAAAAGAGACTGAAAAATTCGAATTCCCATTTAATCTCTTCTTTTCAGTTAGCATAAGTACAGCGTCTATTGGGTAAAAGTGGTTCGTTACATCAGAAGATAAGAGGACTCTCCTCTGATCTTCTTTTCGTCTCTCTTACCAAACTAATGATGTCGCGAGCCCGATCAAACCCACTGCAAAAATAGGAGAAAAAAGAAAATAAGCTTGGGAGAGGAGGGGGGGGGGGGGTCTATTTCCATGGATATGGGTGAAGGAAGGCAGACAATTAAAAAAAGGAGAAAAAAAATGAAGGAGAGCAAGAATCAGCAATCTGGCTCTGTCATTCAGCCAATGTTCTTCCGTGACTGCGTCATCGTCTTCTGTTTCATTTCCAATGAAACGGAAACCAAAACCTTTTTGACCAAATTAAAAAAAAAACCCAAAAAACCCTCAAGTGCATTGATGAAAGAAACCCTACAACCCTCTTGTCGAATTTTCGTTTAAATTTCTTACTATTGAAAGTCTATTTGTCTTTTGTTTTTCTTTCTTTCTTTCTTTCTTTCTTTCTTTCTTTCTTTCTTTCTTT
>JAHWFO010104518.1:1063437-1124361 GCA_023313115.1 Rhysida immarginata | reverse complement strand
AGAGAGAGAGAGAGAGAGAGAGAGAGAGAGAGAGAGAGAGAGAGAGACAGGTCCATTTCCCACTTAAAGGTGGTTGGGAAAGGAAGGCAGAGACTGCGTCGGATGACGACAGGGATGATGCCAGTAGATAACGGTAGCCATCTCGACACCCTACTTTCCCACCCGTCCCACTTCTCCCTTTGCAAAACTCCGCTAGAGTGCTCTCTTCCCGTTCCCACTAGGTTCAGTGGTTTTCGGTCACGTGCTCTTAATTTTCCCGCTCTTTTTCCCCTCTCCGTTGGATGGCACGAGCACCAAACAAGCACATATACACAGAGAGAGAGAGAGAGAGGGAAAGAGAGAGAGGGGGGAGGGGGAGAGAGGGGGAGAGAGAGAAAGTAAGAATCAATAGGTCTAAAGCCAGCCACAGACGATGATGATCCTTATTAGAAGAGCGATAGCATCTCAAGTTCTCGTAAATGAAGAGATAATGCCAATGATTTTTATTTTGCCCGCACACACGAGTTTATTAAAAAGTTTAATGAAAATAACGATGGAAAGAAAAAAAAGTTTCAATTCTCGAAACGCTGAAGTGCAATCTTATTGCTGAGCAACCAAAACAATGATGGTAGCTTTCATTAGCGAAATGTCTCACTCGTTGTTTTTTTTCTCTTTTGCTCATTTACAAGGAAAGAGGAATCAACGCTTCCTGGCGATAAGATTAAACGGCTTAAAAAAATGAAACCAATGAGATCATCGAATTGAAAACGAGGAAGCTTCGTTGAAAAGAAAGAAAAATTAATTAAATTGCACATTTGAATTCTAATCCTAAATAGTCTATAAGGTTAAGTAATAGCAGGAGATTTTTAATTGCAAGAAAAATGATTGCAGAACATGTCCATCTTTCACTATCTCAGAAGAAAGAGTAATCTTATGTACAACATTCAAATAAACAATTTTATCCGATAATGAATTTTATAATAAGCTTTTCATGTGTTTGGAATTCTCAAGTTTTATCTAAATAGTTACTATAAGGAAAAAAAAATGCCAATTTGAAAAAATATGAGTGTTCTCATATGCAGATGCAATGTTTTAATAGAATGTGGTCGGCCCGATGGTTGAAAGCACTGAGGCTTTCCAGATCTAGAATCCGTCGGTTCGAATTCCGCTTTCTGCGTGGATGTTTGTGTTTGTCTCCGGAATGCATAAAAGATAAACCAGGATTGTGTAAAGATATTGTGAAAGTGCGCAAAATGAACTAGATGTTGACGCGTACATAGATTTAACAAACCAGCCAACCTTAATAACTGTACATATTTGTAATGGACGGATAAAAAATAGTCTGCTGTGAAATGGATATAAATTTAGCATTAAGTACATTTTATAATTAGGCCTACTGTCGTATAGAAGTTAGTATATACATGCAGGCTTTTTGTTCTGATAAAATGTTCAAAATAACCAAAGTTGAATCTTCTCTTCTTTAATAGAAACAAATAGAAAACAAATATTAAAATAACAGTTTTATTGTAATAACGGTTGGTTGGTTGGTTTGGTTTGTTTGGTATTGACGTCCTTTTCAACTGCTATGGTCATTTCAGGACGGCGTTATAGGGGCCGCAAATTTTGCTTCGCAAGGGTTCTTTAACGTGCAGCCGGCAAACCACTACACGGGACCAACGGCTTTACTTCCCTTCCGAAGGAAGTGCGTGATCTCAGGATTATCCCCCTGAAAAAAAACCCTCGTCGTCCTCGGCCGGGATCGAACCCGCGTCCTCGGGCATCAAAGGCGATCACGCAACCCCTGAGCCACCGAGGCCGATATTGTAATAACGTAATATTAGTTGGGAACATCTTGACCACTCGCCTTACAGTCTGGACTTCGCGTCCAATGACTAAATGTATCGAAAGGACTCATCTGAGCCTGCTTTTCAGCAACGATGAAGCAGTAGCTTTCTTCACGGCGGCAGACTTCTATGAAGTGGTCATGAAGCAGCTCATTGAGAGCTCTGACAAGTGTTTAAATAAACTTGGAAACTATGTGGAAAAATAGTTAAAGGTATATAGAATCTGGTAAAGAAACAATTTTGAAAAAATATATACCGTAAACCGGGGTTACTTTGCACACACGTGGGCAACTTTGCACAAGGGAACGTCAAACATTTGCTGCTCTTATTTTGTATTGAATGATTTTGGTTTACAATAAGATTGCATTAAAGCGTTAAATACAAAGTCATTCAACACAAAATAAGTTCTTTGAGAGCAGCAAATGTTTGTGTTCCCTTGTGCAAAGTTACCCACGTGTGTGCAAAGTAACCCCGGCTTGTGGTAGTATTTTGTTATTATTACAAAACGGTGTTTACTTAAAAAAACACACATCGTATATAGCCAGCACTTATTATAATATCACAGAATATGTTATTACCTAAATAACTCAAAAACTACTGGACCAATTTTGACGGAATTTGTCAAAAAACAGCTTATATCGATTTTACAGAAGGCGAAGATACTTTTCTATAGCGGATTCAGTGATGTTTCAATAAAAGAGCACAATGACAAATCATGGAGAATGTATTACATGGACAACTGTATATGGCTCTGAGCCGAGAAAAATAAGGAAAAAGTTAAAGGTGTCGATTAAGCTGTGTTTCAGTATGATTGGATTATTTATATACACTGAACGACCAATTTATTAGAGACACCCCGCTAATAGCGTGCTGCGCCTCCTTTAGCGGCGAAAACTGCCTGAATACGTGCTGGCATGTATTCAACAAGGTGTTGAAACCGTTGCGGAGGAATAGCAGCCAGGCTGACATCACAGCGCCCCATAATTGGTGCATGTTGGATGATAGTGTGGGAAGGCGTCGGATGGTTCTCTCCACTACATCCCATAAATACTCGATCGGATTGAGATCGGTGCACTGGAAGTCCGCGTCATGTTCCTCGAACCAGTCCAAGACCATTCGAGCACGGTGACAGGGAGCATTGTCCTGCTGAAATTGTCCGTCACCACCAGGGAAAACAGTCATCATGAACGGGTGCACCTGTTCGGCAACAATGTTCAGGTAGAGTGTCGCATTCAGGGATGTGTCTACGGATATCAGGGGACCCAGTGTGTCCCAAGAGAAGACAATCTAGACCAGCACTCCTCCTCCACCCGCCTGTACGGTTGTCTGCTGACAGGATGGGTCCATGACCTCGTGCTGTCTGCTCCATATGCGCAGTCTGGGGTCCGCATGATGAAGTAGAAACCGCGATTCGTCGGACCAGGCGCGCGGCGATGCCATTGTGCAGTGTCCAGTGGCAATGCCGCTCATCTACCTCGTTCATCCACGGCCCTGTTTCGTCCGGAGTTGTGTTTGTTGCAGGTTGTTTTTGTTATAACTGCCATTCACGGAATACTCTTGACACTGTTGCACGGGAGAACCCGAGAAGGTTCGCGGTTTGTGAAATACTCAACTGCGCCCGTCGAGCTCCAACGATCATTCCTCGTTCAAAGTCGGTTAAATCCTTGCATTTACTCATATTCAGTCCACTTCCTGCCTTCGTTTTTCTGCCCGACGGAAAAATCCTCTTTTTTCGAGTTGGATTGAGTCATAGCCTACAAGAACAAGAGAATTTTCTATCGGGCAGAAAGACGAATGGCAGGAAGTGACATCAAAAAATTTTCTACTTTGCGGTTTCTCCCGTTGTTTTTACGCATGTGGAAACCACGCTTTACTGAAATACAACCGAAAAAAGATGCACGATAGATCGAAAAACTATTGGAGTAAATTGCCCTTGAAATTATCCCGTTTAAATTCCGTATCGACTGCCTTTGCTTTCTCTTCCAACCAAGGGTCTTTAAATACAAAACAATGGAATATCAAAGGGCGTCGTCGAAAGCATAGAGATAGAGATACCAGAGGGAGAATCTGTGCAGTAGAGGCCCAAGTGTTGGCCACCAGCGGTGCTCTGCAATCGCCAGCCGGTATAAATTCCAGTTTTGCAGACCAGCACCAGCACCCTTAGGCCTATGCCACCCAAACCAAACTTAATTTATAGCCTCTGGACATCTGTACATGTCAACAATCACGGAGTAAAAAATCACCACGTCATCAGTCAAGTGAGTGAAAGATGAACGGAGCATAGGCTTCTAGTTTTTTAGTCTGGGTTCGGATTCTGTCGTTGATGTTTGTTTGTCCTAGACATGTGAAAATAATAGAAAGGTCATTTTCAAGATATCGATGTACTTAAAAAAATCTAATAAACAAGAACCACCAAGCTATGTTTTTATTTTTCTGGTAGTGCAATGAGGAGTAAAAACCAAATGAAATCGAACTTCTTTGCATATTGATAGTCAGATTGATTTATCATATTTGAGTGGTTACGCGAAAAGGGAAACTGATAGATTCCGAGAAAAAAAAGACATTCAAAGTTTGAAGACGTGTAATGGTATGCAGCTCTACTAGTGACGCGAGTGCAGGAAAAGGGAAGCCTTCTAGACACAAGCCCTCAGAACAAAGACTATGACGTCAAAAACATTAATTCAACGTGTGCGCTATATAAGAGTCAATTGAAACTGAAGTACGAGAGAAAAATAAAATAAAAAAATAGTTCACTACAATACAGGGTGACAATAAATTATGGCAACTCATTGTGTATAAATTTTTTAATCCAAAAAACGAAAAGTAAAGCAATTGACAACTAATAAATAGAACATGGTCCCTTGGTAATAACATGTTCATTCGGTTTCGAAGTGGGCTCCTTTGGCGGCGATACAAAGCCCCAAACGTGTCTTGAAATTTTCGACAATCGGTCCCATTCTTGGCGCAGGAACTTCTTCAGCGACTCCAACTGTTGTGGCGTTTAGCACAAGTCCTGGCTTCCAAGATCGACCATACGCTGTAATCCATCGGATTGAGATCCAGCGAGTAGGGCGGGCACTGCTGAGACGTGATGAAATCCGGAAAATGGCTCTTGCACCACTTCTGCGTCATTTTCGCTCTGTGAGCTGGTGCAGAGTCTTGTTGAAAGATCCAATCCGCATTGCTGAAATGCTGCCGAGCCCAAGGAAGTACCACAGCCTCGAGAATGTCACGACGGTAAACTTGTTGGTTGATTTTGATTCCTTGGTCCACAAAAGCGAGGGGTGTCTTGCCACTGGCGCAAATTCCGCCCCAGACCATAACGGACTGCGGATTTTGGCGACGTTCGATGACTGCAGAGGTGCCGGGTGCCTCTGCTGACCACACTCTGTCGTTTTGGTGATTGTGTGCCTGCTCCACAGTGAAGAGGATGCGCTTCCATTTCTCACCTGCGGCCCGACGCTTGAGTTGGCGGCATCTGTGGAGCCGTACGCGCTTGTTTTCTTCTGTGAGGAGCTGGACTTTTTGGAGCTTGTAAGGCTTGAGTTTGAGTTCCTCTATTGCTATTTTCCGCACCGATTCGCGGCTGATTTCGGTCTCACGAGCGATTTGTCTCATTGAGACCGTCGGATTTCGCTGAACTCGCTTTTTGATGATTTTTGCGGTTCCTGGACGTATTGTGGTACGCTTTCTTCCTCTTCCTGGACGGTCGCCTTCATGGCCAATCTCTTTGAACCGTTTGACCGCTTTGGAGACGACGTCTCTACCAACGTTGAGTAAACGAACAATTTCACATTGACGCTTTCCTTGACGAAACAGCTCCAAAACTGCACTGCGTTTGCTTGACATTTCAAAACACACATCAATTAACTCATAATAATTTGAAACACGGACGACTTGCCCAAGAACATGCAGTGATTGCATTGAATTAAAAATTATTTGGTGGCGCTTTAATATATTCGCGCCTGGACGCGTCCATTTCTGTTGCCATAATTTATTGTCACCCTGTAATGATCTATTTAGACTAACATGAAGTTGATTGTCCATCGATTGTAAAAAAAGCAAACAAACCAAAAAATCAATTCCAGTCTTTTCAGGTCCCTTTTTTGCGTGGCCACTCACATACGCGTTATACCTTACCATGAACATCGTAATGGACGACAAAGCAGAGAGATTTCAGAAACAAACGGAATTAGTTGAAAATTGGCACACATAATGAAAGGAAGATTCGCCTTTAAAAAGAAGGTTCAAATGAGTAAACCTTCGCTAGGAACAAATGTTGTTAAATTTAAGCTTGCACGTCTGAATGTTATAATTTGTGCATCGTCCACTGGGAAAAAAGGAATACGGCAAGCAAACTCTCAACATTTCACAACCGTGAACTCTGTGGTTTTTTATTAAACATTACAAATATTATTTCTAAAATGAAGATATTTTTCTCATAAATGTCAAAATTTGATTCTTATTCAAAATCCAAATCCTGAATATTTACTGCATTGACTTTTTCAAACTGATTTCTTATTGAACTTTTCTTTTTGAAGAATTCAGTTTAATTTATAAAAAGACTAAATTGAAGTTTTTGCCTATTAATTAAGCTTATAGCAGAGTTTCATTGAACGAAAGTTAAATAAATTCTCTTGAATAATGATAAATAATAATATTTGATTTCAATTTATTAAAAATCGGATGGCATTTCTAGCTCAGTCGAAAAAAAAATCCTGAACGTTATTAAAAAATACTTTACATAAAAAATGAACATTAACTAATTAAATTGAATAGAATTAATAAATTCATGCAAAGTCAATAATTTATTAAAAATTTATACAAAAAGTTTTCCAGTCCATGAAAGCGAGTTTAAAGGCTCGGATTCATTAATAAGAACTGATATCGATTTATTCCGTTGCAAACAGGACGAGATTTCAATTAAGATCTCTCTTTCATTACCGCTTTCTTAATTTAATTATTCTTGCAAAGCTTTAAGATCAAGTTAAAAGAAGGAAATTAGAGAGATACCTTCTTAATTTATTTTATTCTTAAAAGTATGTTGAAAATTTACATAATATATAAGAAAGCCTTTTTTTTAAATAACAAATAAATAGGTAATAATAAATTGATAAATACGTTGATAACAACAAAAAAAAAGCAACACCATTTATGTAAACCATTTTACTTTTATGTAATGTTAATTTAAAGTACAACTACTTACACGTGTAAATACATGAACATTGTATTAAACAATAAAGACTTTAATAATCTTGTATAAGGCATACTTTTTTAAACCTTGGGGTGTTCCTATTATCCTAAATGTCATATTATATGTTTAATAATGAATTCCTGTTTAAATAAATAAAAGTTATAATGATGATAAGTCAGCTCCCTACAATATCAGATGAAGTGGGCCTCGATTGCAAATAGTATGTTTTCTGGCAGCATCGATTCCTTGTGGCATTGGGGCCAGATAGTCAATGATGTAATTCCTGCAGTGAATATATAAAGGTGGATAAAATAACGGTTGGATAAAACGCTTTATTATTAGAGGAAACATCACTTAAATTTATTCAATGTAATCGTCTTCCGTGTTTACCACCTTCTGCCACACATGTGGAAGGTGTCGTACACCGTCAGCGTGGCCTTCTCTGTTGATATCCCAAAGTGACGGACCTGTGGCAAGGAAAATTGGACCTTAAGAGATCGTAATCGCACGTACACATATCAGGTGTGTATGGCCGATATTCCAGTATTCCCCATTACCAGCGGCGCAGAAGATCCGTAAAGGCGTTAGTAGTAAGACTCCTCGTATTGTCATGAAGGATGATAGGATCTCCGAAAGTGCCATCGCTTCTCCTTAAAGCTGGACGAAGATGGTGTTGCAAGATACGACAGTAGTAGGCAGATCTATCGTCTGTCTTGGAGGTTAGGACGCTTGTACAACTTTCGGTAATTAAGCCTCTGCAGTATTTGACTGAATCGTACTACTCACTGAACTAGCTCATCTCATCTTTCGTTCTTAACTCCATAAAAGCCCAATGACATGACTGACATAGCAGCAGTGCTGCCATGATTTTTTATCCAACCCTTGTACTTGTATAATTTGAATACGGTTTCATTAAGTTGTCTCTAACATGAGACGACGGTTGCCTAGTTTCTTTCTATATTTTGCCCTCAAAATCGTTTCTTTTTATATCAAATATAAGCTATATAGTTCAAGATCTTTGTATCGGTATTAGATATATGAAATATGGAGGTTTGCAATATATATTTAATGATGAATAAAGTCACCAATCGGTTTCGCCATCCTTTCCCGAGGTGAAAAAATGAGTAGTTGCTAAATTATAAATTCAATCAATAACTCACTGTTCATTATAAACTAATCATATTATTAGATATTGTTATTCATTGTTGAGAAGATAGAAGTTAACAATAGGAAGCTGCGACCATAGTAAATGATAATGAGGATAAATAAAAGACAAATTAATAATTGCTATTTCATTTTCATATTTATATTTATATATCAATATATCTAAATTATAAGCTCTTATGGCATTTTGTTATGATATAAACATAGTTGCCGTGAAATAGGTATATATTAGGTATATATGGAGGGTTGAGGCAGTTAACAATGAACTACTTTGACTTTATTGCATGATTCCTTGTGAATGTACGCGCTTTAAAGCACATGCACTGTATAATGCATTTACGCAGTTAGCTGACATGGTTAAGCCTAAAATGGTGGCAAAATTGAACACATTTTGGGAAACGTACATAATTGCCCTTTTTGACATGGATTTCAGTTATTCCCTAGTAATTGGAAAGTGCAAGGAGCAAAGTTTCTCAAGTAAAGGTACCATCTAAAATGTTATTCAGAGGAACAAGCAGCTTTCACCTCAGACTGAAACACGAAAGTAGAATCCAGTATACCCGTAACACAACCAATGAGAAGAAAGTTTGAGATATGGCGTCCTTAGAAAATCCACCATATAGCCAAGAAGCTGAAAATATCTTAAAGGTATGGCTAGCTAATGTAGACAAAAAAGAAAAACTCATTAGAAACCTTTCACTTTACCAACTTGATAAAGGTCAGGGGATGAGACTTGTTCACCGGATTTTTTGCTAAACCCACATTTTACATGATGCACTACAACTTTCTAAATAACACATGGGGTCTAACCCCTACCCCTACAAAATTAAAATTTTCAAAATTTTCTCTAGGTGGCGTTGACTCTGTGCGCTATCCACTCTTTTAGGGAAAACTTTGGCCAATGCGGCGCCGCAGTTGTCCGCCAATATCCCCGTGCAAGTTGTGCGCATTACTTCAGTTATAGTGGCTAGAAGAGGAAGAAAAGCCAGTATACTTCAGTTGTCAATCAGTACTGTTGTCAATTTGATGACATCAAATTGACATGAAATGTCATGGGTGGAAGAAAAAAAGATGAAGCTAGAATAAGAAAAAAGCAGCCAAGTCAACCCATAACATTGCCGAGCTGTTCAAAAAGCAAAGATAAATGGAACCAATTCAACAAAAGAAATTACTGCAATAGAAAAATCTACTAAACAAAATGAAACATTTAATTCACGTGAAGGTACGATTATATATTATATTACAGATTTTATAAAATTGGTTAATAATTGAAACAATTAAAATAATCAAAAAATAATTTTTAGATAGCATATTTAAAGCTTTTTATATGTTTTTAATTATTTTATAATTTTTATTTAAATTATTTAGAAAATGGACAAGTAGGACAATTGCTGACCCAGCCAAGCTCACACCTGCACAAATTCAATACAAGTCAAAGTGAAAGGAATCAGATGAAACAAGGATTAGAAGATAGTTGTGAATTGTTTGTTTTTTAGCCAAATTAGTGATGACCAAAAATACAAACTTTTAAGAAACCATGTGAAACCAGATAAAAACGTTTGCTTTCCAAAAAAATTTGTGGGAGGATGCCACAGAAGTTTTAAATTTTCTTGGCTGGAAGATCATTCTTGGCTTCTTTACAGTCCAAAATTAGATGAGGCATTATATATTGTCTGTTTTATTTGTAAATCGTAATCAATTTCAAAACTTAGGGTATTTAGTTACGAAGCCATTTAAGGAATGGCAGAAAATGAGTGAAGTTATAAAACAGTATCCAGCACAACAATATCATAAACTGGCACTCAAACTGACTCAAAAAGGGTCTTTGTATACGCTGAAGAAGGCAGCTTGGCTGCCGAAATGCGCATACGTCTTAATAAATATCTTATGTGGATTAGTGGTTTCCTTTCGTTCTTGTCGATGCCCAAACTGTTAGCCATTTATTTACTTATATCGTCTTTGTCATTTATATCAAGAATTGCTCTAATTAACATTCCAGAAATCTTTCTTTCTTGTTAACATATATAATTTAAGAATAAAAAAAAAGAAATTGAAAAAGTAACTGATTCTCCTGAAATTGTTTGCCAAGAATTTTTACGTTGGAAAAAGAAATGGTCAACAGTAAAAATTGAAGAATTACCAACTTCTTGCTCATCAGCCTTAGCTAACTGATGAAATGTTATTTCCTAATTTACATTCTTTATTCGAATATGTTTGTTCTTTACCAGTAACTTCATGTGAATGTGAAAGATCATTCAGTGGATTACGAAGACTCGACACTTATCTGAGAAAGTCTGTGAGTGAAGACCGACTCTTGGCTCTGGCTTTAATTCATATCCAATTATGATAAGAAATTTGATCTGAATAAAATTGTTGATTTATTTGCCAATCTCCATTCTAGAAAAATCAGATTTACATCACTTTTAAATGTCACGTGAATTATCATTTTTCCTTCTTCAAAAGAATGTAACCATCTAAGAAATTACCGATGTATCATTATTTATTTTACATAAATAATAACCAAGTATAGGCTACATTATATCACATATATGTGGCAACATTGTCGGCCAGTTGAAAATGCCTTATTACAGGTGAAAATTTTTATTCAGGCCGATAATTTACCTTAAAAATAATATAATGTACAGTATATGTAATGATTTTTCAATTGAAAAATGGAAGGAAAAATTCTGCGACCCGGATTCGAACCAGGAACCTCGACTATCATGGCCGATGCCTCTACCAATTGGGCTATCGCAGACACCACGGTTGAAAGCCCAATGGGAGACGGGAACCTGGCCCGCAAATCGAGAATTTCTCCACTCCAAACCATCAGAAAGTTGATGAACTCACAAGTTAATAATTATTATTATTTACAGTATGCGTGGTTATTATTTATGTAAGTTGAACAAAATCATCATTAAAAATGTATGCACAAAAAGTATCATTATAAAAATACTAATAACTACTTATGAAATGAAATAAAAGAAAAGAGTTTGTATGAAAGTTTGATTAGTTAATACATAAAAAGTCCACGATTATGGGAAAAAAGAACCCCCCTTTATTTATTGCTAGCTATGGCCCTGCATTTCCCCCCAATCTGTTCCCCTTGAGTCGTTATTTGGACCTAAAGACGGGACACCAATTATGAAACACCCTATATAACATCTCGTGCATCAATTCTGTTGTTAATGGAAGGGTTACACCAATTGAAATCTAATATGTTACGAATGAGCAAGTCTCAATCGTAGCGTTTACCATCAGCAGAAGATCAAGTTCATTTATCATTATATTGCTTTTAAAATTTTATTTCTTCTTTAAAAAAACACCTCTGAGGCCTATAAAAATTTAAAAAGTTTATTTATTTATTTATTTATTTATTTATTTCCAATAACTTAAAAAGACCTGTGAAGGAAATACGAGAGGTGATCAAAAAATAAGGTTACGAAGCATGCAATGAAACGTATACATTTTATTTCATACAACCAATACAGCCAACTTATACTAAACATGCATTGCGTTATTTTTCGACATAGTTTCCATATCGGTTTAGGCACTTGTCAGTTCGTGTTCAGCCACGTTGTTGCGAAACGAAATATTCAGGAGGAAACGGCCAAGACTTTTTACCGAGGGCGTCATCCTCCTTCACGACAACGCGCGATCTCATACAGCCCAGAAGACCACCATGCTGTTGAAGCAGTTTCGCTGGGACATCATCGAACACCCTCCCTACAGTTCGGACCTCGCTCCAAGCGACTTTCACTTCTTTCCTCACTTGAAGGAGCACCTAGGAGACCGACGATTCGCTTCAGACGAGGAGAAACATTTTGTGACAATTCAAGCTAATTTTTAAATTCCATTAAAAATTTAAATTGTTTATTTAAATTTGTTGTTTATTTTAATCTATTGTTATATATTTTAATTATACATTGTATCTAAAGAAAGATACAGTTGTATCTGAAAACGCTTGAAAACTTACAGAGGCTTTGAGTAGAATGAGTATATAAACGAAACAAAAATTAAGCAAAAACTGTTGAATAGAACAACCAAAAAGGGAAGGAACCTCTAATCCACAAGGAGGGAATCTTAAAAAGGACCATCAAAATATAGATGACTCAATATTTGATAAAAAAAATTAATAATCAAACTTCTCGAAACAGCCATAGAAAAATTTACAGAAAAATGTTACATTTTCATTTTCAAATGTTAATGAAGTCTTTGGCAAAAAAAAATTTGAAGAGCAATCGGAAACCTGAGTAGTTCGGTGCATCATAAAAATCATTCAAGCATCTAATAAGTAAATTAAATCTCAGCTTGTAAAAATACGCTTACGGTAACCTAAATTTGACTAAAGCATCTAATTTATACGTAACTATCCATTTATCGACTATTCTTCTTATTCTGCTTTATTAGCGTAAAAGCTCGGTTTGAGGCCGGGGGGCGTAAATTAAAGCCGGTCTCGATTTAAACGCGGGTATTTATCTAAAATTTTCAGCTAAAAGCCTGTCTCGAATAAAGGCCCGATCCATTGCGATACAGACACAATGTTACAAGAGATGAAGAACTTTGTAATAATGAAACAGTCATCCCAGCAATTCCGAAACAAAAAACAATAATATCTACTGGCAAATTTCTGTAATTTATGATGTAAAAAACTTTAAAATTTCGTTTTTAATAAATTTTTGTCCATTAAGTTGCATGTCAAAATTTAGTAAATTGCTTTTAACGCCGTGTCTCGATTAATAGCTGTGAGGTCAAGAGCGATTTTCAAATAGAAGCTCGGGTCTCAAATCGAGCTTTTAGGGTAGATACAAAAGTGACGAGAAAGAAAATTATTGGAGGAAGTATCCCTCGGACTTATGTAAATAAACTCACGTTCTCTCAAGTTCTCTCGAGGTGCTCCTTGGCTGCTGAACGATGAAAGCAAAGCTTTCGAAAAACGCTTACAGACTCAGGTTGTATTTTTTCATTTTATTTTCTGTCTTTTTCTTTTTATGTTTGTTCAATTCCTGTTTAGTTGTGGAAAAAGAATTTTATTTTATTCTTAAGTTAATCATTTACAATACTTATTTAGCTAAAAAAAAATTTAAATAAATTCGAGGAGGAAACTTCTTTTTATTTATCTAAAAAAAAAAAAATTCGGACTGGTGGTAATTTTTACTATTCCTCATCTGAGGATGGCTCTTCTTATTTAGTGTTAAGGGTTATTTTTCTTTTCATCTGACGACTCTTTATTAGACGACTGAACATCCATTTACAATTTTTATTTCTAAATCAGTTTTTAAATGTTTTATAATTTTATTGGAGACACAGTATTACTGCTTATGTATTCTAATGAGCTGTGGCGGACATTTTCAGTATTAATAATAGCGAGGGGGAATTTTCTTCTTTCCTGCAAATGTGTGGTCTCTAATCCATAATGTACTCGTCCTCTAATTGAGTGTGTGAATTTTTAATAAAAATACTTAACTTGGCTTTATTTTTAGTACTTAGCCTAAGCGCATTAAAGAGATGTAAGTTCAATCTTTGCAAAAATACAAATAATATAGCTTTCAATGTAGTTAATGCTTGAACAATGTCAAAGGTAAAAACCTAAGAATTAAGGGGTTCTGAAGAAATCCCGTCATGATTTTATCAGCTTATTTCAGTTTCCTACCCGAAAACATTTTAGTAGCCTTTGAGCAGCATTTTACGCCCTTGTGATGTGTCGCAACGGTCATTTCTTCCATCCATTAGGTGATTCTTTCTTTTTAATATACCAGTATATCAGCAGCAAAGTTCATTCATTGTACTCAATTCTCGGAGGACTTCGTTCATCCACCTTTTTGTTTTTTGTATGGTTGGTAGAAAAGCTCCGTTGTTTCCGTTCACCATTTTAATAAGGCAAGTTAAGGGACCCGCTTTCACTTGACAAGCTAGCAATTTCCACCTTGCGCTTCCGCATCGTGGATCCAATGGAAAAGGCCTCACGTCTTCATTAGGTCTTGTCACTTGAAATGCCCTTCGGTGGGGACCCCATTTTAAATCTTTATCAATCTCATTTTCACTGGAAGTGCGCTTTCTCTAAGCAACTTTGAACTTAACCCTTCCCAATTCAAATATTTTATTTGAAGCTGTCTTGCAGAGATAGAAAAGATTAAAGAACTACCTGATGATATTAGCTCTAAAGATCAATGAAAAACTTTCAATAAATATAGCCGTTTACGTCATCAAATGTAAAATTACTGTATTTAAAAGCATATAAAATCCCTGGAGAAATAAAAACCCACCTTCATTTCTGTAGGGAATATTAAGAAAAGAGAATTAGTGCATTTAATGTTTACTAAAATACAGGATGGCCCAAAAAATAACTTACTCACTTTGAAAGCTGATAACGGTTTTATAAAATCTGCAGATAACTCATTTTACAAATAAGACCCCTAGTCTATTTTTGAAACATTTTTAAGCAAAAGAAGGGGTTCTTATATAATATCAAATACGGTTTTTCGAATATGAATTCAGAATATATCGTTAAAGCCTCATTTATACTTCATTTCTTTAAATATTATTTTATTACAATAATTTTCAAATATCTATTTGTCTTTTAATTTGGTCGTATTTCCAAAAATTTGCATACTTTACTCCTTTGCTTATGATAATTTATCATTCAAAATGGCTTATTAACAAATAATTTTCAGTACGAACTTAATAATTTAGAGTGAAACCACCGTTATTATGAATTCGGTTAATACGAATTATCGCTTAATACGTTTTCCTCTCTCCCTCAATCCCGTAACTTCAATTTATATATAAAATAAATCTTTAATACAATTTTTAAACGTGATTCCGGATAATACGAAAAAATGAAGAAATTCATATCAAAAGTGAGATCTTTTTTGTAAAAAAAAATTTTTATTGTTGAAAATAATTATGACTGGTTGTTAGTCTAAACGAACAAGGAGACAGGGATTTGACTCTAGGAATTCTGATTGGTTTTCAGTGTTTATCCATGCATTGATCAGAATACACACTATTCCCAGCCCTATTCACTGCATTTTGATTTCACTACTTCACGTTTCATTGCATTATTGACATGGCTACATCGTAAAAGAGGAAACTCAACGATCTTACGCTGGATCAGAAGTTACGCTGTAGAGAAACTAACAACAATGAGAAAAGATTTGTCATGGAGGACATTGTGGAAAATTGTCGAAACGGAAATGAAGATGGCGAATATGAAGAGGAAGCAGAAAATGATGACGAACAGACAAAAGATCTTCGCCATCTAACAAGCATATGTTATATATTTTAGATGAAATGAAGTGGTATATCCCATATGGCAATGATGTTCCAATTTCAATTTGTATATTTCTGTGATTAATCTATTACAAACTTGTATATTCGTTCGTGTAAACCACCAAGTATTTATCTAAAATAAATGAATGACGACAATTTTTAACAATCTGGTCTGAGGTTTGATCATTAAACACAGCGCTATCGGGGTTTCCTTTCATTATTGGATAACACGAACAAAATTTCAGTCCCCTGAGATACGTATTAACGGGGTTAGACTGTATCACTGTATGTATGTTCCTTCTATCTGATTTAGTTAATTTCTAGTATTTACAATATTGTGATTAAAAAAAGTGAATAATTCAACATTGTGTTATAGATTTGTATCACAAAGTGTTTTATAATTATTCTGTGCTTCCTTAAACCGAGCAAGTATCTCTTAAATTTTGATAGAATTCAAAAAGATCTCGTACTCATCAGTCAGGGACGAATTGTCGTTGCCATATAATTGGCTCGCTGCTCGACGTCTGTTTTCTTCCTTTCAGATAAAAATGCAAAAACTGATGAAAGAGAAGAGAAATTTTAGGGTGTAGAAAGAGGGGAGGATTTTTTTTTCCTGGGAATCTTTTCGCTTCTCCTTCTGTTGAAAGCATTTTAATTTCCCCCTTCTTAAGCACCAGATGAGACTCTTTTCGGTCTCTGATAAAAATTCTTTTTCGAACAAAAATGGTAACGGGCGTTTTGGTTGTGTCTCCAGAGCGGACGGCGATGGAGGCCGTGTGGCATCAGATGCCGAGCAAAGGAAGCATTTTAATTAAATAAATGGTTGACAAGACGATAAGAGAGAGGAAGTCCACCTTGAGGGGAACACAAGGAATCCCCATTTGCCAGACACGAAGGCAGCTGCTGCTACTGCTGCTTCTCAGACATTCAACCCAATGAAATTTACACCCCCATGGTTTTGAAAAGATGGAAGAACACTCTTTTAGAAACGCTTTTGTTTCGCGTTACGGTGGAAGGAGGGAAAAAAGTAAAAGTTCCCCCTCCCACCTCTACACGCATTTTAATTAAGCATTTAAATAATAGCCCCGTAATAATATCAAGTGAAATTAAAAATATTGGGGTCTTGCCACGCTTATTAAAATGGCTAATGTTAGGAATGCGTTAATGAAAGTAAAAATGATATCTTGTGGGCTTTCTTTCTTGGAAAAACACTATTGTGATTTGAAATTCCTTAGGTTATGATGCTCTAAAACGAACCTCGATGCAATGTCCTTTTTCAAGAGAGCTATTAATATGGAAATTTTATTAAAGTGTCCCTCTCTAACTTTAATATAAAAAATGAAGGGAAAAACTTTTTAACGTATCAACCGACTAAGGCCTAATTTTGGGACTGAACATACATGATGATCATAAAAGATGTATCTGATAAGGTATGTCCGTCATCTGCGAACAGTATATAGTTAATTAAGATAAACTGCAATCGTAAAACAGAGTTAAATTTTTGATACGCTGGGTAATGCTTAGTACTGTATGCCTCCGTTGTCTCAGTGCGTATAATCTGTAATGATATAATTTTCATTTTCATCTCATACCCTTTTATGACCATCTTGTACTTTTTCATTACAATAATCTAAAATTATTATTATAATAAACTCAGCTAAACCTTATTGCCTTTTTTTCTGAATGACACCATTCTTATACTGCATAACATATAGGATTTCGATATTTTCGTTTTTAATACACCATATTTTTTGCATAGTAACTGAAAATTTATTCAGTTTACGTCAATACATGCGATTTAAAATTTGAAAAAAATTTCCGGTAAATGGAACAAAAAGCCATCTTTCCACTTGAAAATATTATATCCGCATAATTTTGTTCTTGTAACTTTTTACTAAAGCAAAAAATATGATTAAGTAACTTAAATAACCTAAAAGACATCTTCAATGATTTAATTAACTACTTATGGTCCTTAATACCATCCTAACAGTTCGATAGTAGACGGGGACAAAGAGTCTACTGGCTTCTTGTTTTCTTAAACCTTTTTGCCCTGGTCTCTTATGAACAAGGGAAAATTTTTACCATCGTCCAGACCGACATATCAAAGGCATTCGATTCTAATTCTCGGATACAGCTAATAGCCAACCTTGCCTTCGGAGTGTCTGAAGTCTACTTGGCAAGTCCATAATGACCGTATCAATATTGCTAACACCGGTCCTGCGATTTTTAAACCATCAACGAGAGGGATCGTTCAAGCATCGGACCCACGATGTTTACAGCATCTACTGCCTCTATTTTTAGTTACTAGTTTAACCTTAGTATTCGCTCATATGTTGATGACAACTTTTTGTTTATATCTTCCAACCCTTATGATCAGGAGACCGTTAACCAAAAAAATCGATTTGGATCTAACTTACTTACAACAGTGGTATTCAAAGCGAGGAATCGTACAAAATCAAAATATTTCAATTGTTCCAAACTAGCTAAACAAAAATCGACTATCAGAACTTTAGGAATCATTTTTGACAACCATCTCTCGTTTAGAGAACAAATTGACCAGTTAATACTTATCCTCAAACATAAAATCTATTTAGTAAAACGTATTAGATTCTTTATTACCACATCCATGTTATGTCAATTTATTTATGCTATGATTTTTACCAGCTTACATTATCTTACAACAACCGTATAATTCGTATCGCTTTCAAACTAAGAAAAATGGACTATGTAATTCAAGCTTGCTGTCGTTACAATCTACCTACAATAAAAACTATCAAAAATATCGCAGTAACCTAGACTCTCTTAAATGTGGTGATCACCCAGCCTCTTTTGTAAAATATTTGCTATGCGCCGGTGTTCAACCCGCCTAGAATTCACTACAAATGCCTTTTAAAAGACTATTATTTAAGCCGCCAAAATCATGATTAGCTTTATTTGTCCTTTTCTTTTGTTCATTTATTCCATCGGAGTGCTACCAAATAATAATAATAATAATATTTTAAAAATTTATTTCAGAGAGACATTAGCTTTAAGACTAATAAAGAATTCTCTAGTCTAGCATTAAACGTTTCTTATTTGAGTGTTAAAAATTAAACAATAATCTAGCTAAATCACAATGCTTGTTCTAAAAAAATATGCTATCTAAATAAGAAATAATTAAAAAAGCCCATATACAATATTAAAACAGTGTAATGTTTGAAACAAAAACATATTGTAAGCGAAATGCATTTGATTAAGTAATGAGGTACTGTAATTTCATTTTCATTAAAGCCCTTTGAAAATAATATGTTTAGCCACAGCGAAAAGAAAATAAAGTTAATTACAGTTAACGTGTTTTGTCTCCCTTCTTTAAAAGTATTGATTCGCACTTTTGTTCATATTAATCTGGTTAATTGGCTCTTAACGAGATTTAAGCACATCGATTATCTCTTTAAAAACGGAGGAATTCGGTAAATTGAATGTATCGTCGCGCGATTTTAATATCAATTTTTACGAGCACTCAAAACAAGAATTTCATACACGTTATTGCTTAGAATGGACTTTTTTATGTAGGATCCAGTGCCAACACTGAACACAAAACCTGGGACAGGGTAAAAAGGAATTATTAAGATAAAAAGTGATGTTAGGATATGGGTGGAGTTTTGGCTTCTATTCAAAAGTTTGGAGGATACAATTATATGACTGGAGTAATTGCAGAACTCACACTGATCACTTTCTCTTTCTTTTCACGAAGACGGGCAAATGCCTAAATAATTCAGATTTGGATTTCAATTCTTAATGGAATTATAATTAAGCTTATTAAAACTGTATATGGTTAATTCAGAAATTCTATCTAATGTTTTGAATATGTTCTCATTTATAATTAAATATAAAATAACACAAGTTTAATTTAAAGTGCGCTAAATGTGGTTAGATGGCATTACTGTTTGCAACCTAATTCTAGAAATGGTATTCGCTTCTAAAGTTCAGAAGTTAAGGAAACTACATGCAAACTTTCTGTAAAAGCATGAATATTAGCATTTTTCCTCAATAAGAGAATTGGTTTAATGGAAATAAAAATAAATATGTCGATTAAATTATTCATCAAAAACTTAAAATAAACGACAGACTTAAATTTAATTACCGTATAATGTTAGATAGAATTTCGTCATTCCCTTTTTAACCAATAATAACAGCATATTTGACAATATTCCCACCTCTTGACATGACAAAGCAATTTCTAATGCGAGCCATATTGATTCCTTTTGAGAGCTCGTTTGAATTCTTTACACTTATTTGTAGAATAAATATGAATAAATACTTCAATATATTTCATAATTGTTATTTATTAATAAGTGAAACTGATTTCAAATATTTTGTAGGTACACAATTTAAAGCAAAGAACACTCTTTTTCGAAGATTCCAGACCATGGAGGGGACAAGGACGACCACTGGGGTAGGAGAGCTCATCTTCATCGCCCCACGCAAGCATAGGGAGAAAGCGTGCCTTTGTATTCGCCCATATCTCAAAATGTAATTTAACACATTTAATGATATTTTTTCTTTAATAGTTATGAATATCGGTTTAATCATTTAAATCAGAAATCTGATTACCATGGCATGCTGTCATGAAATTAAGAACTTTAATTGCTTGATCCTTTTCTAGCCTTAAACCGATATGAACGATTCGAAAATTTTAGTTCTGGAAGACGAAAAAACACATACTGTAAATTTTAAATGATAATAATTGTATTCAAATTAAATAATTGATCTTATATACTGTTTACATTTACACGTTTTATAAAAATAATCTTCAGTCTGAAACAATTTGTTATTTATTTTAACCCTGAATATAGTCCGTAGATAAACTTCTAAATTCTAGGCTATATAATAAATTAAAGGAGAATTCTGGTAATTTCAAAATTTTTTGAATAGACCTATGATGGATTTTTTTTATAAGTGGAGCGAATATCTTGTCCCATTGGCGGTTGATTTTATAAATCACATTATAATTAATTATGAGATGAATATGAGGTGAATTAATTCATAACTCAAGCAAATTACAGTGAATTCGAATTGATTTCCGTTTTCTTCCAAACACATTCTATGTAGTAATTTAATGCATATTCTATAAAAATTTCCTATGGGGATAAACATTATTTCCAACCTGGATATGCGATTTGGTTTCCGTGGCAAGAAAATATACAAAGGAAAGCTGGCCCTCTTCCTGTTAACTATATAGCTGGGATGTAATTTCATTATAAGTAGTGCGGAAGAATATAGTAATGATGAGATAATTTTTATGAATCTTTTAATTGTTAGTTTCTTCTAGCAGATATTTGACAACATTGCGCATTTTCATAACGAGGTTTTTAAGCGTTTTAACTAAGTCAGTCACTCTGTTGCCAATTTTTTTTTTAATTTTTTTGATTTCAGATTCGGATAAAGCATCAAAAAGCAAGTAAAAGTTTTAATAGGTACACAAGTTCCCGAAAAGATAGGACAAGTGTGCCTGTAATAAATTTTACATGTATTTAATTTTTGATGCTCTATCCAAATCAGAAGTCAAAATCAAAAGAAATCGAGAAAAATTGGCAACGGAACGACCGACTTCGCGAGCACAGTAACAATGCCTTTAATTAATATCGTTCTGGCAATGCAATAATACGCATTCTCAACTGGTCTTCTAGAGTAGTTGCTTCCATATGAAGTAAGACGAGAAACAAATTCAACAGCTATTTGGGTTTCGAAGTAAACCTTCATATTTTTAAATATAAATCTCGAGCAACGCTGAGTTATTTTTTGCTTTAAGAATATATTAGTCTCTTCTCTTCAATATGTGATAGAATAATTGCTATGTTTTAAAATTTTACTCAGTGATATGAAAAATCCAAATAGAATCTTTTAAAATAATAAAATGTGCATAGGATAGTTCAGAAGTAGGAATTAAATCACTTCATAGAAGAACCCCCCAAATACACAAAGTGAATTTTTTTTTTCAAAATTCGTCTGTAACTTTCCACACAAAATTGTTTGAGTAATTCTGTAAGAGTTCTTTTGGCTATGGCACGAATTCCCGATTCCATTTATTGTCTCGCGTGGCGCAAAGCAGTGAGAAAGGCATTTTTATAGAAACGTGAAGAAAATTGATCCACTACGGCATTCGTGGAACCCGCTGGGTCGCTAATGTGTGTTTTTCTTTTCCTTTAGATACATTTTTTTGGCTCTCGATTAATGGCATTTCTCACGAGTTTACATGGGCACGCGGATTAGAAAAAAAAATAGCCATGAAAATACTTTTACGACAAATGTCTCTCGAAACAAGGAAGCGAAACATGTGATATTGATCAATGAAATAAAATAAAACGAAATAACAACACCAACTTGCAACAACATCCAAGAAACAATCGCAGAAAGCGCTGCGATGTTATATCTTCATAAACAACGTCATTGACGTGATTTAAATCGACAATTTGATTATTAGAATATACTCGATTTACTTTTAGCCTACTTTTAGAAGTTTATCTGTATAAAACATAAAGATATTATTTCTATTATCATTTCCTAACATGCCTTCCTACCATTTCCTAAATAATTTCCAATACACATAAAGTAGAGTTCTCACACAGTAAGGTGAAATGGAAGAGTTCACTTTATCGCGCTCAATAGGTAGGGACGTCATAGAGGTAGTATACTTTATACCCTCATGCGCGATCTATGAGCTGCTTTTTTTTACTCAAGCCTACTCGGAACTGCTCTTTGCAGCCTGTTGTTGAAGTGCCAGAATTAAGAAAATTAGAACATTTAAAAAAAAAAAATTCCCTACCTATTAAGCGCGATAAAGTGAACTCGTCCATTTCACCTTACAGTGTGAGAACTCCAGTTGCATGTATATCATTTATAAAATATCTTATGCGCTAACATTAGCCAAAGAAGATATGAAGAATTGCCCATAATAAACCAAAATTTTTGGGGTTTACGTTACAAATAAAAAACCCTCTGAAGTAGCTGTTTTCTGTTGCTTCATTATTGTGACACTTCGCTTTAATCGAGAAAAATAAAGGATGCGTTCGCTTATTTATATTCATAGTACAGGTTGGTTATAAAATAAGTTCGCCTATTTAGAGTCCTCTAGAGCCCAATCTAATGAACCGATTGTGATGCAAATTGAAATGTAGGCTACTCAGACCATGGGGGAGAGAATTCCGGAAAGAAAAAAAAGTTAGTGCAAATTTTCACCACCAGGTGAAAATGTGGCGCTGTGGAATGACTAATGGAGATTTTAAAACTAGTTTTATTATTTTAAACAAGCAGGCAAGGTTTTTGCTTGATTACGGCATATGTTCGTTCTCAATATCGGCCTTATTAGCAGAAAGTTTATGCAAATTAGAATGTCAACATACCCGGAGTGGAATGGATTGATCCATTCATTACATTATGTTTAGTGAAAAGCTTTCACAAAAGATCATGGTTTTAAGCAAGAAGGAACGCGCACTGTTGGTAAAGTTGTTTTACCAGAATGATAGCAGCAGTCTAGCTGCATTGCGAGGATATCGTCGTCTAAAAGGACTGCGAAAAGGGCCCATGTCAGATACTGGGTTGTGAAAAATGATAAAGAAATTTGAATCGACTGGCGATTTGGCTGTCGCACCAGGAAGAGGACGGCGCATGATAGCAGACGAACTTGTTCAGGACGTGGCTGTTGCATGGTGGACTTGTTGCTCTTCTCAACATTCTGCAACAAGTGCTCGAGCAACAGCATGTGAATTGTCTATCCCATGGTCCACAGTGCGAAAGTTCTTGAGGTCCATTCTGATGATCGTGTGATCTCTAGAAGTTTTCCAGATGCGTGGCCTCCACGTTCTCCGGATTTGAACCCATGCGAGTTTTGGCTCTGGGGATATTTGAAAGATCGGGTCTATCAACAAAGCATACGGATTGTGCCTGAGCTGAAAGCCAGCATTAGACGACATGTCTCAGACATTCCCCGGGAAACGATTCACGCAACAATTGATCATGCTGTGCTACGCTTCTAACATGTCATTGACACAGGAGGCAGACATATTGAACATATGCTGTAATCAACAAAAACCTTGCCTGCTTGTTTAAAACAATAAAACTAGTTTTTAAAATCTCCATTTGTCATTCCACAGCGCCACATTTTCACCTGGTGGTAAAAATTTGCAGTGATTTTTTTTCTTTCCGGAATTCTCTCCCCCATAGTCTGAATAGCTTACACTTCAATTTGCATCACAATCGGTTCATTAGATTGGGCTCTAGAGGGCTCTGAGTAAACGAAGTTATTTTATAACCACCCTGTATTTCACTTGATACAAATACTAAATATGCTCTTTAAAACTTAGTTGTCCCAACATTTGCTTTTTTCAAAACCTTATGAATTCTTCTGTCTTGACCTGTAGGATATTGACCACAATTTTAAATTACCGATATCAAAAGAATGGCCTGTATCCTGTATTTTAGCTATGGCAGATTTATCAGATCTACCATATTTCCTGTGGGCAGTACGTTCTTAGTCTGACCTAGATAAAAACCATGGGGCACTGGTCACAACAAATTTCGTACATACCTGATTTTTAAATGTCAGGAATTTGATCCTTAGTATTACTCAAACAAAACCTTGTGCCGTATTGGAGTTTTTAAAGGTTAATATCAAAATTGCTCCATCCAATTAGTAAAAGGAATCTCCTTGACCCGTTTGAAAGTATGTCAATCCAAAGCACCAATAGGAACATTTTGTTGAATATTGACCAAGGACCAATCACTGATTCAGCCTTAATTAAGTGGTGGTCAACATTCAAAACCAATCACAAACCTCCCTGATTGGCTCCATCCTTATATACATATGAGGTCTTTTTTTCTCTTTTACTCGTTCACCTGCTGAATGATGATAGCTTTTGCTATCAAAATATTTATGCAGGTATTTGATGTTATCTTTTTGGTTTTGCATTATTTTTCTTGTTTTCTTGTTTTGTATTACCTTGTTGCGGCTAAAGAGTTGTTTCTTTGTGTTATTATTGTTATATCCACACTTTCTTTTATATTGTAATAATATACTTCTACATGTCCACCCTTTGTCGCCCGCAGAATGTCTAAGCTATATTCACTTTCGCGCTATGTTTTTTTGCAACCTTTCGTGTGTAACACCAACAATAGCTTCAGTAAAATATCTTCTCAATGTGCCCAGTTCAGATACGTGTGTTGCCTTGATAGTGTGTTTGGGGACCAGGGTAACGGACCGTCGCGCCCAATCTACCTGTCTGGAAACGTCTCACGAAGGAGCTCTCGAAGTAGTCCCCAATGTGGTGGTGCGCTATCTTGACGTATTCTGAATTGCTTTTTCTCCTGCGCTTTCTGCTCAATTTAGTTACTATCTATAACAAAGAAAAACATCTTCATGAGTTAATCTTTCTTTGCGCTGTAATTTTGTAAATATGGTAGATTAAAAGGAGATAAAATGTGGATAAAAAGGATAAAAGGTGGGGGATAAAAAGAGAAATAACTACATTTTTTTTATTTTGCAAGCTCCATTTTTAATTCTGCAAACTGCCATTTTTATTTGCAGAACTGAAAACTGAAAATAATTCGCCATCAGTAGTTAGATTTATAAGACCGTGCCTTAATTTCATCATCCAAGTTTTTAAGATTAATTTGTATCTGAGTGTGTATGCATGTATGTGTCCCCAAATAATTTTAGATTTTGAAAGATCATCAAAAACTAGAATAGGAATATTTCTTCTATCTCTTTGTTTTCATCGATAAAACTGAGTTGAAAATCTATAGATCATAAACTTTTAAAGTTTTGAACTCAATTTTATCGATGAAGACAAAGCTATAGAGGGTTGGTCTTTGAGACATTCTTATTGTACTTTTTGATGATCTTTAAGAATCCGAAGTCAGAATTTCAGAGTCTAAATTTTTTTGCGACACACGCACAGTCTCGGATGTCGTAAGTTGAAAATGTATATATTTATTTTGAACTACTGTATATGTAAATAGCTTATAATTTAGTTTTTAAAGTGCATGTTAAATATTCATCGACCAAATAAAAGTTGGTTGCTTAAATACGAATACATTACAATTTAGATGGAAACAACAATAGAAAAGCGAATTATATTTGTCACCGTTATCGATTAGAAATTTTCTTTCAGATAAGAGATTAGCTGTATTCTCATTACATTAATGAATTTTATAAAAATGTAAAAAGAATAAAAATCCATTTTACGCTGATGATTAGTAATGGCTCAATTTATATATTTAGTTTTATATGTTATATTTATCACTACCTCAAGCTTTGTTTAATGAAAGTATTAATTTACTATTAAGCATTCGAATGATTATAAAATATTAAAAATATTTATATAATACGTTTATTTGTCAGCAATTTTAGAAAATTAGCTTTTTCCCCAGGCCATTAAAATTAAGTGAAGCTGTGTGACTTTCAAGAGATGGACATTTGTTTTGTTCCTTTGCTTTTGGCTAATATCGACGTAAAATTTGTCGACTTGACTGCTTTTGTGAATATTTCATCATCTGTCAACATGGCTTCAGGAGTTTTGCATACAGACAGAAAGTGTTGTTAAATGATGAAATCTGCAAGTTTTCTGTATGAGGAAGTTTACATTGAAAAAGTATCTTCTTTTTAGAGAAAATGAATATTTCAAGCTCCTCTCATTCAGTATCTCAAGTACAAATTTAACACCAAATAGGAGATATTTTTGGGACTTTTTAAAAATTATCAAATAAACATTTTTTCCAACATTAATTATAAGCTATTGCCTTAATAGCAATAATTATATAATCACATTCTCATTATTTTATTATTGTTATTCATCTATCTTCTCCGATTCGGAAGTTTATACCAGTAAATTTCATTACTGGTAAACAAGGTATATTTAATGCGATGGTTTTCCGTTGCGTTTGTGCTATGTCAATATTACTAAACTGATGGTGTAGAACTGAAAATGTTGATCATTTGCTTGACAATTGGAGTGAGAGGATGGCATTTTAACTTGGTAAGAGATAATTTAAAATCAAAGATGAAAAGGAAATTCTTTTTTTACATTTTTTTATGCATGACTTTGGTTAAAATAGCTCTAATGGATCAAATTAATGAAAGATATATTTCAAAAACGGTGATAAAAAGATAAATAAAGAGGGATAGAGAGAAAAAAATTTAATTAAATGTTGAGTTTCTCCGACTACTTTATGTATATTTACTACACGGTATCAATTAGGGATTGGATCAAAAAGATTTAGAAAAAAATGTAAAATTCAAAGAAGTTAACTAAGAGTATTTCATCAAAATAAAAGGTGTCATCAAAGCAAAAGCGCGAAGAAACCCTCCTTCAATTACTTTAAACACGTTAAAAGGACAGGATTATTCTGTCCTTTGAAAATACTCCTGTAATCGATAATTGTATGCAATTTGATATGCAACATTTCGACTTGATACATTATAAGCTGTGTGAAATTATATTTTTTAATATAATCGTGTCCTATCTTTTAAGGTCAGTTATCAAAATGTTGTAGGAGTTGTTTGTTTGCCTTTATGAAGCTGCATCGAATCGTTTAACGTGTGATTAATTTTTTTAAGCCTCGCCTCATGATGAGAAAACCATCACGTACCCGAATACGACCAAGTTGCGACTAATCAAGGACTGAAGTTTTAATTTTATCCTTTTGGGGTGTTCATTTCATTTAACATCAACTATCACGTGTTTAGTGGTGGTGTGAGTAGTACTGGAGATGGGAGGGGAAGTGAGTGAATAATTCGCCAACTGGTCTCCCTTAGATAGAGGCTCAGATGAAAGGACGAGATGAGATGCCTTTTAATCTGCTTACATAGGGGGCTACAAAATTCATTCTGGTTTGCGATCCGAGTCGATAAAGCTGTCATTTTAACACGTGCTGCGCCCGACCGGTCCTCTCGCGCTCGCAACACGATCCTCCTCCCCGCGCAAGAGAGGAGGGGGAAAAAAAGAATAAATAAATGAAGGAGGGAGGCAGGGATAGTTTATGGATTTCGTTATTGTTGGCTTCCCCATCGATCCTAAAAGAGGAAAAATATAACGAAAGGAATGTTGTTTTTGAAGAAAAATAGATGAACAGGAAAGGAAAAACGAGAAGCCGACTTGATTACTTCCATTGCAATGAAAACGCCGCGAGGGTCGCCTTTTGCCTTGTCATTAGGCCTACGTGCATATAGTCTGGAAATGACATGTTGAGGGGGACTTCTTTTCATCAATTGAACGTTATTACGGTAACGCTTACAGTGATATCTTTCAGATTGAGCTATTATTATCTATATATATAAAAGAAGAAACTGACTGAGTGAGTGATCAACGCACAGTCCAAACCATAAGGCCTAGAAACTTGAAATTTTGTATGGAGGTTCTTTACAAAATGTAAGTGAGCACTAAGAAGGGGTATTTCGAAATTCAACCCCTAAGGGAGGAAAGGGGAGTTGAAAGTTTGTTAACACATTAACTGGTGTTGCACTATATATTTAACACATTAACTGATGTGGCACTACATAATTAACCATATTAACTTCTTTTAGGGAGGGGGTAACGAATTATTAACAACGAGCATAAATATGATTATGCAATTACAGGACATATATAAGGCAGTGTTTATCGAGGAGGCTAAGGAATCACATGGGTCTCCCTTGAGCTCCCTAAAAACGTCCAGACGACTGGCGAAAATTTGTGTGTTTGGCAAAAAAAGAGAAAGAACGAGTATTGATCAGTGAAATTTGCAATAGAAAGATAAAAAAAACTATCCGGGCATTGGAAACATCTGAACACAGAACAGGAGGTTATAAGAGCTTCTACGTCAAGGGCAAGGGAAATTTTAAAAGATAGGTCTAAAGTATCCAGTAATGCTCCCCGGGAGTGAAGATGGATAACATTTTAATCTGAGACAGAACAACAAGAGGGTAAGTAAAGTCCCGGGCAAAGTGTGCAATGTAAGTAGGTTCATTAGGAATGATGGTTCCATCCCACCTCTGAGAATTATAAAACAAAATTGAATTTGTAACAATACGTAGAATTCCTGTTTTCGGGCTTTTCTTAGAAGTTAACATTTTCTTGGAAATATTTAATAATGATCAGTAACTGGAGATAATGGAGAGTTAGCAGACTATTGAGAAAGAGTGAAAGATGACAGAGGAGGCAGTCCCTTCGTTCGAGCTACAGTTGGCAACATAACCGATGACAAAGCATACATGAACTCAACTCCGCAAACCAACTACCATATGGTGTTATGTCCTATAATAATCTTTCGAAGGATTATAACAATAATTCCTATTTACATGTATCGAAATGCCAGCGAAGAAATGAATGAGTATTGGGCAGAGATGACACAAAGTTATCGGGGCATCGGAAACATCTGAACAACTGCTTCGTCTATAGACGGAAATTGTAGGATTACTGAAAACAAATTTATTATTTTACTTCATGATGTTGTTCTGTTTAACCTACAACCGTAATTATCTCGGGCAACGCCGGGTGCCTCTGCTAGTTATTTATAAATTCGTTCAAGAAGTTTGTTCCTTCTATATTAAGAAATATCTTTTAACATTTATTTATGCAGTTCCTTCAGTGTTCACTTTTAAAAGCATACACATACAAGTAAAAAATTTACTTAATGGATTACGTTTAAACGAACTACATTAAAAGGGACAGTAACTGCAAAATACGTTTTTGTGATTTTTTTTTCAGATAAGAATTGTTTCTGAACATCACGAACTTCGTTGACTTGATCTTTTCTTCAATCATTACTCTCTTTCTGAATCTTCTCAGATTTCTCTGTTGCTCTCCAACCCCTCAGGAAGAAATTGAGAATCGATCTAAGAATAGATCTCTGCAAATAGAATTTCTTAAGAAATTATTTTATCGTAAGAAAATCAGAAAAAAACCTAGTTACGCTCAATATTTAGCCGGTTTTCATATCTGCATGGTCAAAGCTGCATAATAAAAACATTTCTTCACTATTGGATAGAACATGCTGTTGTCATATTTAGTAATATTTTCGGCAATAATTTTCTTTATTTAGAATTAATAGTTTTATACCTTCCATTGTTCAAAATGTTGAAGAGTGTTATCCATCATTTTAATAACTGACTGCATTATGGATCACGAGGCTCATTCACTGAGCAAAACTTACAGGCTCATTCCATAGAGCAAAGAGAGACAAAAGAAGTTCGCTTGATACAGCCAAAGAAATATATGAGCTCGACTTCGTGAATTTCTTGTCTATGGAAGTTATCAAATTAACCCATGAAATGATTTATCATTTGTATAAAATCTCTCCTATAATTGTCTTTCGTGACCAAATAAGCAATAGAAGAGGAGGAGTTTTTGCGATAACGTTTGTGCCTCTAATCTAGGGAAAACTATAAAGAAAAGAAAAGAGCATCTTTTACATGCACATCTATTTTGAAATACAGAACATTGATGAAGTAATGTTTGCTAAATATTTTTATTGATGATGAGTTATTCGTAACATATTTTTGATGTAAAGAAGGAAAAACTTCGAACCACAGAGCGAAACCAATCTGAAAACTATTTGGCAATTTATTCGAGCATGTTTTTTTAAGTAAATACCGTTTTGATATAAAAAAGGACAATTTTTACCATCTTATTTTTATATGAAAGCCGGGACCTTAATCTACTTTTGCTAACCACTCTAGCATGGAGTTACACAAAACCAATTGTTTAGCCAGTGCTTTGACTTTCCTCGACGGGTGCCGTGATAATTTTAGCCAGTGCTCACGTTACCATGGAATGGACGCATTCAACATCACCCAAGAAAGGTAAGTTCAAGCAAACAATTTCGGCTCGAAAATCATGTACACTGAGTTTTGGGATAGGCAGGATTTTTGCTTGTGTATTTTTGGCCAGGCGGCCGATTTCTATGAAGATGGAAGTCAGAAGTTGGTCATACGATACGCTAACAGCTTTAATATAAGTGAAATTATGTAGAAAAGTAGATTAAGGTCCAGCCTTTCATAAAAAAATTAAGATGTTAAAAATTGTCCTTTTTTTATACTAAAACGGCACTTACTTAAAAAAACATGCTTCGTATTAAGCATATTCAATGCTTCGTAAGAAATTCATTTTGATGGTTTCTTTTATTTTCAAATTGATTCTCAAGCAAATTCGAAAAGAATGAAGAAAATAGAAAAGAAAAAAAATTCAACTCAATTTTGCTCGGATGATATCATTTCCAAGGAATTCCCAACGTTAATAAATTTTCCCCCTGTTCATTACGTACGTGATTTGAATATTTTGCAAATTCATTAACTTCAATGACGCTGCAAAATAACTGGTGTTATTTAGCAACATAAAAAATTATTAAGGCTATTACCATTTCCATTTTTTAATGCTCTTTATGAATTAAGATTGATGAAAGCCGCATTTAGGTTATCAAGACAAACCGATCAACAAAGCAGCGGATTAAGGTGTAGACGAAAGGGGAAACGAAATTAAGATGCAAAGTGGATTGCCTCGTTCATATTACTTTAGTTCACTGTCGATGTCAACAGTATTTCGATTTCTTATTAATTCTTGGTAGAGAAAGCAATTGCATGTTATTTAGCTAATTTTCTGCTGTCGTCTTTAGGGTGAAGCTCGATAAAGGAAGAATTTTTGGAGACGACCTTAAAGCCTTCATATCCCGTTTAACGCTTACGTTAAGTCGAGTTGAAATAATTAAGTCTGAATTAAAACTTAATGTGTTCTTGAAATTAATTTCTCCGAGGTTGAAATTAGGAGGTTGAGCAATTTTTTCCAGTCAAGCGAAAGCGAATAACAGATCCTTGCTTTGTGTTGCGATTTCCCGCTTCTAATACTTTAAAGAAAAATAACACAATTAATATTCTGGTCGAATCTCGTACGTTGGTCGATGGATCTCTCGACTATATATATAGGTCAATGGGTGAAGCTTTGCTGAAAACTCAACGAACCGGAGAAAATAAAAGTGAAAGGGACGAAAGTGAAGGGAGAGGGTTGAGGAGACCGAACAGCCTACTCGGTTTATTCGCGGCCTCATCTCCTTAAAGTTTGATGACTGCCCTTCTTCTAGAATTAAATGCCAGTAAACATTATGCTTAAAATTTTAAAACCACGTTAAAAATATTTATAAAAATATCTAATACATAATTAATCGCGTACATAATTTATAATCTGCTTTCGTGCTTTTTCAAGCTCTGATATATCTGTCAAGTTAATAAAAAAAAATGTTGTTGTGATTCGTGTTTTTTCCTTTATTCGAAAATTTGCACACTCTCTACAAATATGAAGTATATGCAGATTTACCAAACTTTTCTAAATACTTAATGTTACAATGTAATCTGCATTTTAAACAAGTCAGATTTCAGAAAATAAACATTATATTTAAATGCTATATTGTACTTAATGTTTAGTATAGAGGGTGAACTTCAGGGGGTGATTTCTCACAATAAAAGTATCAAAAACCTCATATGTCGGAAATATCTAGTTTCCATGGAAATGCAATAATTGTATCTACGACATCACACCCCCATAACACTATAGACGGTGTGTGTTTTTCTGTTGCAGAGTTACTTTTGAGTGATCTTGGTGCAGAGATCTGGTAAAATAAAATTAAAAAAAAATAAAAACGCTGATGTCAACGCAAAATGCTGACATACATAGTGTAATGAGATAAAGGTTGCATATAGCATATTTCTGGTGAATTGGTCGCACATTTTTTTACAAAAATTTTGGGGCCTGCGACTAATACACCGAATGCTACATATATACGGATTTTATAGGAAAATGCTGTTTTTTCATGATTTTTTGCTAACGTAACCTATTTAAATACGTGACGTATATACCAGGAAATAAGATATTAGCAATATTATTGGAAAATAGTATTGCAGATTCAGCAGATTCAGGTACCTCCTTTTTACTTCTTACTTTTGTTTTTCTCCGCTGAAGATGAGTACCTGGTACCCGAAATACGTATCCGGTATTTCAATTCTCCTTGTAGATTAGAGGTTTCCCTATTTGGTTGTTCCATTCCGCACTTTTTGCTTATTTTTTGAGAAGAAAAATGGCATTCAAATACCAAAGGAGATAAGATGTAATAATTTCTGTATCCTAAAGATTTATTTTTCTTTGTCCTCATCTAAGGATCATTCTCGCATAATGTAATGCCGATGTAAATAAAGGCTGCAGAAATGAAAAGTGAACACTTTCTGGATATGTAATACCTTTATTTGAAACTTAAAAGTAATAACATGTTTCCAACAGCAGGCCAATTCTTTTGGCGTAGAAGGATTGTGGTTGTTTTTTGAAAAAAGTCTTTCACTGCATCCTTCACATTTTCATCCGAATTACGTTTCCCTTGCAATTACAGCGGCCCCAGGATGGGGTAATCAACGGTGACAAGTCTGAGCTATAGGCAGCATTTTCCAAGACTTTCCACCGGAATTTCTGTAAGATCATGGAGGTTTCACGGGAGACGTGGGGGCGCGCATTGTGGTACAGAAGTATCAGCTGTTGTGAGAGAAGACCTGGGCGTTTGTTTTTGATTGATTGCCGAAGTTTCATGAGAGTACTGCGGTACTGTGCAGAGTTGATGGTGAATTTCTTTGGTAGAAAATAAATCAGCAGTGGTCCAGGATGGTCGAAGAAAAAGGTTAACATCAGCTTCCTTGGACACCTCCTTCTTCTAACGTTCTTTACATACACACGAATAGGTGAAGTCGCAATTTATGCACTCCGGTGTACGTCTGGAATCTACTAGCACACCCCTTCTAGAGTGCTGTTGTCGCTGCTGTAGGTATGAGTGTTAACTTTTTTAGAGGCTTATATATCCTTTATTAGAGGGATTTGTAATTGCTCATCTGCAGAAAAATGGTCTTTTCGTTCTCTGTTTCCTATTTTGGATCAGACCAATAGAAATGCTCTAGCGATCGAAAGGCACACTCCCTATCCTTATATAGAGACTGTTTTGGCTAATAATTCAATAGAACCAAATGTTGATGTTTCTTTCTGTTGTCTTGAAATCTTTACACGGTATCAACATGCAACATTAATAATAAAAATAACAAATAAATGAAGAAATTTAAATCTGTTGGCTGCTTTAAAAAAAAAGTTTATATCCAGTTATTTTTGTCTCGGATATTGTGCTTCCATATGCGGATCACGAATGAGAAGATTATCTGAATTTAAATAATCTTATTTAAGTAAGCTCAGGATCTCCTTAATGAACCGGCCGATGGTCGAGAATGCAGGTGAATATTTTCAGTTTCTGGAGTTCGTCGAAGTCCCGCCGTGGGTATGGAAATTGTACTTGCCTCGGACATTTGTTAAGGCAGGGTATATAAAAGGCGCAAAGACTTTAAGTAGAATAGAAAATAAAAAAATAGAAAAATCACAAGAACATATGAGTTTATTCTACTGTCCTGAGAATAATGCCTGTGTTTTTATCGTGTATCCTTTTTAAATCCCGGATACCTGTGACAAATATCAGCTCTGGCTTACTATTTAGGTCTACGGTCAGAAATTTTTAACGTAATATTTTAATATTTTAATTTCCATTTTAGGATTGCCTTGGCCCGCAAGTTTCTTTTATTGTTCATCTACTCGCTCCGAGAAATCTTAAACTGTCCGTTTATCTCTTCGATCGACCTCCACTTTCGATTAGGTTCTCGCTCCGCCTTCTTAGAGACGGATATCACCTAACCCTAAAGCGTCCGCAGATCTGCTCAAGCACAGAAATAAGAGAAATGGTCCTGATACTTCGTCCAGACGGCAAATGAATCTCTGACATCTGGGGGAATTTGTTGTCCGACGAGCGACAATTTAGATCTTGTACAGCCATCAAATTCTCTCATCTCGCGGATGCTACTTACAGAATATTGATCCGATTCAATTATCGAAGACGTGCGTATGGCTAGTCGAAGTATTTTTATGTTTAAAATACAGATGTCTAAAAAAATGTACTAACACTTTGAATGACAAGTTTAAAGGCTTGAGTTACAGAAGACAAATGTAATTAAAGAATCATGTTCGCAAATGTTCAAATTGATGACCGTCATTGTCCAGACAAAGCTTTTGAGATGTGTGTCTCCCGAGCCGTTTGTCGTAGAGATTTCTGTGGGGATCGAATGAGGGTTTCCTGCACCTGCTCCTTTATTCCAGGGCTGGTGGATGTCCGTGGTCATCCAGAACGTTTCTTGTTGACGTTGTGAACGGTTCCATCTGCTTCAAATTTTTCTCTGATGCGAGCAATGGTCCGGTGTGTTGGTAGCGGTTTATCGAACTCCCTTCTGAACCGTCTTTGCACTTCCGTGGCGTTTTCGGTCTTCCAATAACATTTAAGGACAAACTTTCTCTCTTCAAAGCTAAGTTGATCTCCTGCCATTCTGCTACATTAGTTACACCTGAAAAAAAAGTGTTAATACATTTTTTGAGAACCCTGTATATGTTTGAAGACTTAACACCATTAGAGAAAAACTTCCATTACTTAACAGATCGTACTGTTGAATAAGGAATAAAATCTCTGAGAGGTAAAGCGGAAAAAGAAGAGAAGTTCTGTTTGTTCTATTCTGGTCGACGAAACAAATTCTTGTTTCATCGAATAGATACGTCAGCCAAAGTTAAAAGATGAAAAATTGATGACATTGGAAATCTTTTGTGCTTTGCGACTCTTCGGTATTTGTTTAAATTGCAATAGAGGGATTTCACTGTCATCTGCCGTATTCCTATTTGAATTTGCTTGTTGTTTATTTTTTTCTTTGTTATTATTGAAAGAAAAATGTCAAGAGACAAAAAATTCTCTTTTTCAACCTTTCAATTTGTGTTAACATTACTTGTCATTATTAAACCCGTATGATGAAGCATATTCAGCACAGGGCTCGAATTGACGACTTATTTATTTATTTTTTTTTTAAATTCAAAGATTTTTTTAAAAATTTATCTGATCTATTGAATTGAATTATCCAGTACAGTATTATTGAACTGTATTTATTTAAAGATTAAAAGATTACAATATTTCCCGAACCAGGGCCAGTATGGCCGTAGGTGAACAAAAGATTGTTGTAATATAATAGATAATAAACCATTAAGGAATGACATAACCAAGTACCGAAAGGTTAAATAAACCATTCGCGGAACCATATTTCTAAACCACCCAATGTTAACATTGTAAGTTTCTAATGGACCATAAAGATACCATTAAACCACGTACCTTTGAACCAATTTCGACTATCATTAATTTTACGTTATATTCATTCATGACACATCATTCCAACCTGTTTGATATATTATATGCCATATTTTAGCAATGAAAGTTCCAATGAATCATAATGGTTCCACTAAACGAGGTTCCTTGAAACCAATTTCGACTATCATTAATTTTTCGTTATATTCATTCATGACACATCATTTCAACCCGTTTGATATATTACAAGCCATATTTTAGCATCGAAAGTTCCAGTGAACCATTATGGTTTCACTAAACCAGATTCTTTGGAACCATTTAGAATATCATTAATTTTACATTATATTCATTCATGACACATCATTCCAAGTCGTTTGATATATTACATGCCATATTTAGCATTGAAAGTTCCCATGAATCATGATGGTTCCACTAAACCAGGTGCATTTGAACCAATTTCGACTATCAATAATTTTACATTATATTCATTCATGATACATCATCCCAATGTGTTTGATATGTTATATGCCATATCCTATTAATGAAAATTTTTGAGGGTGTCATAAGGGTACCATTAGAGCAGGTGCCATTGTTTCGATTAAAACCATTTTCAAAATGGTTCATTTCCGGAACCATATTTATCAATTGGCGAAAATAGTAATTTATATCTGCTTCTATCTGGTCATTACGATTCGTTTGATATATTAATATATATCTTAATATATCTTCCCATTGAAGATTGCTTGGCGGCAAAATAGAGGTACCATTTGTGCAAGTGCCAAAGAACCGATTTAGATAATATTTGTGATTGGTTCGTGCCATGAACCATATTCATCGACTGACGAAAACAGATTTTGAAAATCTTTCATAGCCTCGGAGGAGTTAGAGTTACAGACAGACAGACAGACAGACACGTTTCCCCACACTGATAGCATAAAGCACTTTTCGGTACTTAATAAAGTCAAAGAAAACTACAAACAAATTAAAACAAAGAAAGAAGAAAGGAAAACAATCCAAAAAAATTTAAATAGTCTTAGTAGAGTTCTCACACTGTAAGGTGAAATGGACGAGTTCACTTTATTGCGCTTAATAGGTAGGGATATGTAGGAAATTTTTTTTTTTAAAGTTCTAATTTTCTTAATTCTGGCATTTCAACAATAGGTTGCAAAGAGCGATTCCGAGTAGGCTTGAGTGAATAAAAGCAGCTCACAGATCGCGCATGAGGGTATAAAGTATACTACCTCTGTGACGTCCATACCTAATGAGCGCGATAAAGTGAACTCTTCCATTTCACCTTACAGTGTGAGAACTCTAATAAAGTTGTTAGAGAAAAGAAAAATTTCAAATACTTTTTGAACAAATAGCAGGAGGGCAAGAAAAAAATAGATTCTGGTAACTTGGGCCATCATTTAATATCAGCATATGGTACGCAGAGCCTAGCGAAAGGAGTCTAATTATTTGCGTTTGCCGAGCGGATAGAATAAGAATGAAAGTTGTTTTGAAAAAATGCGTATAATAAAAGAGGATGAAAGAACTAAATACTCATTGATGGTCTTATAAACTCAAGTAATAATAATAAAACACAAACTATACTGTTCACGATAGGCTAAACCATTTATTAAAATTTCAGACAGATTTCCTTACAGAGCCTTATTCATATGTTTATATAAGGACATAAATACGCAATTTATCACCGTTGATTCTTTATGTATCTCACAGGTTATTATAACCCGACAGAATCCACGTACTCTAGAAGATCTAAAACGAAACATTACAAGAGAGATGATGCCCATCAACTGTAGCTCCTATGGAAGATGGCATCAAACGTTGAGTTAAAAGGTGCGAACCCTCTTGGAATTTGAAAGCGGACATTTTGAACACTTACCGTAGAGATATATGACATTTGTTGTTATTTATTATCTATATTTGTTTTCTTACTGAAAACATCACCTTTATATGAAGGATAAACCACTTATCATGAAAAAACATCCGAGATATGAAACGCTGAATACGTATTTCGAAGGCTATGCCTTCATTGTCAACGGCAAGAATGAGCTAACCATAAAAGGTATTAAACAACATACATTAGGGGACTAAAAGAGAGGATCAGGGTAAATAGAAAGAATTTTTCTCATTTACATCTCATCTAGCATCAAATTTACCTTTGAAATTGAAAGCAATAATCGTCTTTCTTTTGTAGATTTAAAGATTATTAGGATAAATGATAGGTTAAAGTTCGACATTTAACGAAACTCACTAACAATCAACGCTATATAATGAACGATTCTCTTCACTTCACAAGCCATAAACATGATATTTTTATACTATGATTCACTGCCTTCTAATGTTCCTTTATCCGACCAAAAGTGCAGAGCTGAATTGAGTACCATCAAATCCATAGCAGGGTGGAGTGGCTTTTCCTATACAATTATCGACAATCTTCACCGTAGGCATAACCTTCTTAAAAGTAGATACGATTCCACAATTCTAAATCTAGAAACAACTGCCCCTTATTATATAAGTTTAACTTATGTTCCATAAGGGGAAGCCGTGGTCTAGGGGGCTTTCGCAGAGCAAGCCAGCTCAGTGAAGTTAAGCATCTCCTAGCACGGCTAGTCACTGGATGGGTGATCATCAATGGCATGCGATCTTTCCCCCCCCCCCCCCCGTGCTTTGGAGGCCACGTAAAGCCGTCGGTCCCGGCTACTATTACCATCTTACAGCAGTCGTTAAAAATGCGGAAGGCAAAGGGAGACCACTGCATTTACTTATTCCAAGAAATCTCCTGAGGGCCATACTCAAGAGGGCGAACCAGCCTATAGGCTGATTACACCAAACACCCATGTTCCATAAGTCCTGGAACATTCTAAAGACCTTAAAAAAGATTTTTAACGCCTGCAATTTACGCATTGCATTTAAAAGTGGGAATACTTTAAAAGCACATAGGAAATCATTAAGCATACCGTCCCATCTCCGGAAAAGTTGAAACTCTAGGATTTATTAACTGTGATTCTTGTGATAAACACTCTATCTCGGACAGAGCTCTCGAAACCGTATGAAAAGGTAGTAAGAGCATATAAATATGATAGGTCGGAGAGATCAAGTGTACCACAACCAGTGTTAGAATCAGGGTCACAATATTAGTTAAGTCTGTCAGTTTAAGAAATCCCTTAAATAGCGTTGAGAGCATTGAAATCCATAAAGGGATCCTATTGAGATATTAAATGTTACCAAGAGGCTAATTCCAGAGTCTGTTCTATTAGATTTATTGAAGCTTAAGTTTTAATCCTCCTGTTATAATTTTTAGGATTTTATTTTGTTGTGTTTTTTTTGTTGTGTTATTCTGATTGGCTCAACCAATAAGAATCATTTTAGACATTTATCCCGATCCCCCTTTTTAGTCCGTTAACCTATATTGTCAGATAAATTTCATGGTTAGTCTTGATCTTGCCGTTGACAATGAAGACATAGCGTTCTCATTTCTGGCGTTTCATATCTCATATGTTTTTTTTGGTAAGAAGTTATTCCCTATTATACAGGCGATTCCACAGTTCCGAACTTCGCATTCCTCCTTATTATTTCATTACTGAAACATGATATTGAACACTTGATGAATGCCAGGTTGCTTAATAAAATGCTCACCGTATATTATAATACTATTAGGCTCTGTATATGGAAATGTGTCCTGAAAATCCAATATCTGTGCATCTATACATACTAGTTGAAAAGGTTCTAAAAAGACGTCTGCGCATATGGACATATCTGTTATATAATTTTTTGATACATTATTTTGAGTGCCTTTCGTGTATTCTTTCAATTTAACTTGATCTTTTTCCCTGTCTTAGCAAATAAACAATCATCGTGCATAACCCTTGAATAGTTTTCTTCTTAACTCATTTTTCATGAAGGATCGTATAAAATTTTCCCGGGTGATGTTTTGGTTTTATTTGGCTGGAAGATCAATGTCGCTCTAGTTGGATGTAGTCCTTATAATATTCAAGGAGGCACTTTCAGATCGTTCTTTCCCCACTCGGAGAAGTATGTTTGTCGCTTGATTCAACATGAGACGGGAGCACGTGATTTTCGAAGAGGCTTTAGTTGTTACAATAAAGGATCACGGTTTAAAGATGAAGCGACATAAAACCGTCGCCCGTAATCTTGTAGCAGGGAAGCACGTGGAGGGGAGGGGGAGGGTTGTCTTCGTGTCCCTCTCTCTCTTCCCCTCTTCTCTCTCCCTCTCCACCTTTTCTCTATCCACCTCTAGCATTAAATCATCTTGCGTTCCCCTCCCGTAACGGCACCTGCGCTCGGGGATCCCCATGCACCACGTGCGCCATCTCATTCGGGTTCCATTCCCTACCACTACCTCTTCTCCTCCCTGCCCCCACCCCTGGGCCATTTGCACTCTACTCTTTCTCTCACTGCTTATTCTCGTGCCTCACGTCGGCCGTAAAAATAAGTACAATTGCCCGCTATCTCATTCAATACAATTTTGAACCGCTCGTATTTTTCTGCAAATTTATTTAACTCTTTCTTTTTCTCTGAGCCGTAAGTTAATGTCTGTTTAAGCTATGGAATTTTGTGCTGATTAGATCTTATCCATCACGAAGAAAATTCCTTATTCCAGAATTACAATTGTCATTAAAAAATTGGACGTTTATGTTATTGGGATTTAGATATAGGCCTAAAAAATTTTCCTGATTGCATTAGGTGAAGAGAGCACATTTTTCCGTTTAGTCTGAGAGCTCACGAGATTCCAGCTTTAAGAGCTTAATAATATTCAAACATTGAACCATACAGAGAACAGTAAATTTTAAATCAATTCGAACTTTATTGGTGGTAGTTGCTAATACTGATCATTAAATAATATGAAAAGAAATGTATACAATGTTTAGGCCTACTTTTCACGGTGGTTAAGAGATCAATAAACAACAAATAATTTCACTAGTTTACAAATTTTAACTGTTGTGTTCCGCCAAAAAAACTTTATATTTTTTGGGACTTGTATGTCTATCAATGATGTTTAGCTGCCCGTAAAAGTACCAGTTTGAGAATTTAAATGAAAGTAAAGTATAGTAAAAATTAGTTGAAATGTTGGCTTTTATTTTTAATAGACTTTTTAGGTGTTATAATAAATGTTGGAAATGACGTCCAGTTTCGCGAATACAAAAGCGAGTTCGTTTTACCAGACAACTTTAGGTGTTTTTAGGGTTTTAGCCTCATATGTAATATGATGAAAACCCTATTAACGGCGATATGTATGAATGTGTATGTCACACGCCAAAACTTTTGAAAGGACTGATCTAGAGGCTTGAACTTTTGTACACACACACGGTGCGAAAAATATACCGAATCCTCTAGGGTGCGCTAAACATGTGTTTTTGTGGTTTCCCCAACTGACTTCCTTTCATGTCTATGGAGTTTTGATTGCGAGAAGCGATTTTTGACGTCAGAGTTCGACTGTTTGACGTCAGAATTTAAAGAATTCTATTTGAAGTATAGCGAATCCTCCCGCTACTGCTCGTAACATTTTGATGCTAAAACCGTTATATCGTTGGATAACGATGCCTTAACTAATTTTTTTATACGTTATCCTTCAGCGCGTCATTTCCCGGGAATTGTGGCCCCCTCGTTCGCCAGATTTATCACCCCCTGATTTCTTTCTATGGGGTTATCTGAAAAAATGTGGTTTATTGCTGAACTGAAAACGAACATCACAACAGCCATTTCTAACATCAATACTGCCATGCTTCGCAGAGTCTCACGAAATTTGGTAAAACGAACACGCTTTTGTATTCGCGAAAAAGGACGTCATTTCCAACATTTATTGTAACATTAAAGTTTGTCTGCTAAAAATAAAAGTCATCAAATCTCTGTGATACTTCATTTTAATTTATATTCTCAAACTGGTACTTTTACGGCAGCTAAAGTTTTATGTGCGCGACTTTAAACTCATCCTATTTGCTACTTTCAGTTTAAGTGGCGCCGCCCTTGTGGCATTACTTGAACTGAGCCAAGTAGGATTTACAGTAGTTTAAATATTGCTTTTATAACACAGAATACCAATCCCAGATCACATTCTCTCTTAATAGTTATTAGAACGAATTTTTATCCTAAACAATCATCTATTTTTTAACGATCAATTAAAGGAGCGGTCGGGGCAGGTGACGGCGGCAGGCGGTGGGGCAGGGGACGTGCGGGGCAGTCGGAGGGACGAACACGGGCAGCAAGCGGGATTAACGGGTTGGACAACGCCAGATTACACTGTTTAACGCCAGTTTAAGAATGGAAGGATCCTACTTTCGCAACCTTTTTTTCAAAAAAAACAGCGCCCTCTATATTCACTGAAAGTAGCGAATACATAGAAATTTTTTATCACGTCTAGTGTTTGTAAAATGACAAAAATGTTTTTATCAACTTTGCATTTAAATACTTACAAAATGTTTTTCCAAGTTTATCCGAAGCCAAACTTAAAGAAGATATATTTTTTGGCCCACAAATTAGAAAAATTGAAAAGGATGTCAAATCTGAAAATCGTTTATCTTAAGGTTGAGAATGCCCATGGACAACTTTTAGAATGGTGATAAAAGAATTCTCAAGGCATTTCACAGAAAAATTGTTTCTAAACTTTTGGTTAATTACCACAAAATGAGTGTTAATATATCTTTAAAATCCACTTTTTGGATTCACATCTTGATTTTTTTCCCTCGGAATCTAGGAAGCATGAGTGATGAACAAGGTGAACGTTTTCATCTGGACTTAAAGCAGCTTGAGCAGCGATACCAGGCATTTTGGGATGAGCATATGTTAGGGGACTATTGTTGGCTGGTGAAAAACCTGTTTATTTGTTATAAAATGAGAATAAATATATATTTTGAAAATATGGCGTGGTCGAACTTTTTTTTGACAATAAATTTCGATTTAGCGACCCAAAAAACCCAAAAAAACCTTTTTCGTCACGGGAGGAATACATGTGCAAACTAGTGTTATTAATAGATGCATAAATGATGAAATTCGTAATCATAGCATTACTGTTCTATTATTTCCTGGATAATTGATATCTCAAAAACATTGAAAGCGAATAACAATATTAAAGCTTCTGTAATAACAGACTCAGTTGTGTTTTTATCTTAGCCGTTTCTCATCCATTGTAGTTGGTACAGCACACTTAAGGGTAGATTTCTCTGAAATTTTATTTTCCCACCATGTTGTATGTGCTGTAAATTCAAATCAGTATTTTCTCTTCTTAATTCAGCCATTACCATTATGTAATATGGGATTTAAAATGTGGTCTAAATAATAGCCGATTAACGAATGCTTAGAAAACATCTGAGAATCCAGGAATTACAATCCGGCCAGGTGGCCGAGAGGGCTAGGGCGTAGGCTTACTAGTTCTTAAGTCCGCGTGGTCGTGGGCATGGATGTTTGTGTTTGTCCCGGACTGTGTACAGATATAACTTATGTAAACGGCGCAAAATGACCTTAGTAGTCGATGCCAAAAATTCTAATTAAACCAACCAACCAACTAGAAATTACAAAAAGCCTATACGGTCTTCTTTTGATTATTTAAAGATCATCTAAATTATAACTTGCTATAGAATTATAATTTGTTTTGGAATTATTCTGACACTGAATTCTGAAGCATTCTTCTGGATGAATTATTTAATACTATACTAAAATTTAATATCTGGCGATAGTTTTCTTAGTGGTCTCATCATGACATTCGTGTATATTTGCAGGTGCACCAGAAAGTTTTAAGAATTATTTCCCATGTAATATGACTCCCTATCCCCAAAACCACCTTTTGAAATGTAGATATTTGGTCGCATTCTAGAAGTGGAAAAAATGCATGATGGCATTAAAAGTCCATTTTTTCCCTCTTTTTCATTGGTCCCAATGGATGGTTGGCGTGCTTCCTTAACGACCCATTCTAATGGATATTCTTATCGATCTCACGAGCCTGACAAGAGTCATAAAAAATCGTGGATTTACTACCTTAGGGGTTGTATAATTTGTCAGTAATGCGTTTAAAATTTTATAATCTCAATGCAGTAACATTCTTGTTACAACTTTGTTAGAGACCCTTGATCTTGCAACATAATTAAGAATCACAAAAATAAATTAACGAGACTTAGAAATACTGCAGATTATAAACATTTTACAATTACTTATATTGTTATTTATAAAGTTTCTAATAAATATAAAGCAAATCTAATCAATCGCCATAAAAAAAGTAATTTCATTTGGGCCTAACTGTAGCATTAAATATTTTGGACCATTACACATACGTCATTCAGTTTAAATAATAAATAAAAATTTTGGTTTGTTCATGTGTTGCGTATGCTCCTTCATTTAGTAAAAAAATATTGCAAATCTATTAGGTTGGTGCTAAATTAATGGCCGATTGCATTTTGTGGAAGTGGCTGAGTCGGTATACAAATTATTTCTCGACTAATACAGCCATGTGACATCATTTTAAAGTTGTACTTCTTCTCTTTAAACTGATGCTATAAACTTGTTCAAACGCCTTACGTTATGAAAGATTAGATTAATTTTGCAGTGTTGTCTACCAAGAGATACGCATCATTTTATTGCACGAGTTCAAACCTGGCCAGAATGCTGCTGAAGCAACTTGAAATGTCATCAAAACATGGGGTGACAGGACAATTTCTCAACGTACAACGCGCAGATGGTTTGAAAAATCTGTGGCGGAATACCATCCTGGAAATGACGACAACCAATTGAAGACATTAATCGAAGCCGACCCGCGTAAATCCACAAGAGATGTTGCCGAAGAGTTCGAGATAGAAGAGCTCAAGTTTGCCGAAGTTGCTACAGTCGTTCGCCACTTGAAGCAAATTGGAAAGGTAAAAAAGGTTGATAAGTGGGTGCACACGAGCTGAACGAAATACAAAAAAAAATCAAAAAAAATCGACGTTCAAGAAATCGACGCTATGCACCAGAAACTTCAACAACAACGAGCAGCATTAGTCAATCGTGCTTCAAGACAACCCTCGGCCGCACGTCACAATGGTCACCCGACAGAAGTTAAATGTCTTGGCTACGAAACTCTTGATCATCCAGCATACTCACCCTACTACTTTTTAAAGTAGGCTACTACTACTTTTTTCGACAATTTCCTGCGTGGGAGATGCTTCAAAAACAATGACGATGCGAAAACTGCCTTCAACGAGTTAGTCGCCTCAAGAAGTCCAGAATTCTACGGGATAAATGTGCTTGTGTCTCGTTGGCAAAAGTTTGCTGACTTTGCTGGATGTTACTTCGAATAATAAAGTGTTGTTTGAACCACATCAGTGCATCCTAAAGTAGTCACTTTACATTAATTTTACACCAACCTGATATTTTATTCGAATAAGATAAAATAAATATTTATACTGTAAAAAAAATTGAAAAAATGAAATTGATAAAAAAATAGAGTAAGTATGTATTTAATCCATAGCATATCATTGTGTTAAAAACCCGTTTTCAGGCATTGTCAAATAATTCTATATCAGTATCATTGAATGTTCAGCAACTCGAGGAACTCGTGAACTGAAGGAAAGGGAAGGATTTTTTGTAAGGTATAAGGAAATACGGGCACTGTCATCATCCAATATTTTATTATTTTTATGCTCCTCATCGTATGAAACGCTTTTCATAAAACATGGAAATACTAAAATCGAATAATTACCTTGGAAGAAATGTTTGAAAAGAAAGAGATAAAAACTTTAATCTACAAGAAGGAGCAAGATGTGAAATAACGGATACATATTTCAGTTCCCCAGTTTATCTTTTTACTTTATTAAAAATGCTGATTGGTTAAAAAAAATCGCTGGAAATTAAAAATAAAATGTAAATCGTGAGAAATATTCCACGGAATAAATAGAAACTATATCTCTCTTTCTATCCTATACCTTACTATTAAAAGCAGATTTGCAATATGTATATTAATAATATACAAGGATGATTCGAAAAATGAATTACGTTCATCTGACCAGTCTAATCGAGAAAAATGTTTAGAAGTAAGCAGTATAATATAATAAAACGCATATAACCTTGGACTGTAGTTATACAATCATCTAGTTTCTCTAAATATTTGTCCGTGACAATAGAAATTTTAGTCGTGAAGCCATAATACGACTTCTGTTTTCACTTTTTCAACGTTGGTAAATCTTTATCCGTCAGATGTTCTTTCAGCTTCCCGGGAAAGTGAAAATCATACGGTGCAAGAACGGGACTGCACGACAGATGTTGCCATACTCTTATCTTCTGCATTCTATGTGGCGTTGAGATGTTGCTTTCATTGTCGTGAATGAGAGCAACACCTCCACTTAATTTTCCATTGTCCTGAATGTTTTGCGCTAATATCTAACAGAAGAGACTCGCCGTATCTTTTATGCTGCCTCTGCTTATTCTTTCCAACACAACGAGTTGGCCTACTATTCTATCTCTTTACTGCTAAACTATTAAAAATATCTTTCTGCTTATCTATAGATTACCGATATATCACCAAAAAGTGCACGAAATATTATGTGCTTGAATGATATTTCCAAAAAAAAAAAAATACATTATATTTTGTTAGTATAACTGTCCTTCGAAAGCTACAATCTTTTCCCACTTTTCGTGAAACACATGGATTTCGCAGAAGAAAAATTCAGATTCTTTTGAGGTGATCCAATTATAGAGGGCCATTTTTTTATATCATCCAAAGATATAAATAAACGGTTGGCTCTTTCTTGCAATACTTAATGTTTTATATAACGACTGACGATCATTTCGAATATTTTGCCATTTTCAAAGTCAAGAGATTACAAATATGAGTGGTCACGCGAAAAGGGACCTGAAGGGAAATTTATAGATTTCGAGAAAAACACGTTTAAAATTTGAAGACGTGTACGAACCTGGTATGTAGCTCTGCCAGTGACATTATTTATACCTGAATTTTTACCTGGGCGATTTAAACAACTAGGGCATACCAAACGTTCATGGTGCCGGCCAGATGGCCGAGAGTGCTAGGGCGTAGGCTTTCTAGTTCTCGAGTCCACCTGGTCGTGGGTTCGAATCCCGCCGTAGGCATGGATGTTTGTGTTTGTCCCGGGCTGCGTACAGATATAACTTGTGTAAATGACGCCAAAAATTATAATAAACCAATCAAACCAACCAACCAAACGTTCATGCAAACAAAAACATTAATATAACGTGTGTGCTGTATAAGAGTCAACTGAAACTGATGTGCGTGAGAAATAATTAATATAAAAAATTATTCATTATAATAATGTTCTGTTTAGAGTAAAAGAAAGTTTGTAAATCACCAAAAAAACAAAACAAAAATCACTTCCAATTCCTTCAGTCCCTTTTCCCAAATACTTGAAAATTTAACATTGATGCAATAATGCGTATACCACAATTGAATAATTTTAATAATTTTACAAAAATAATAACAATATAACAAATTAAGGTATGAATTTTGAAGTCCTGAATATAACTCTGCTTCGGATGCGGTTTGATTATTCAATAATAAATTTTCATTTTCATTTTTGCTTTAAAAATTTCTGTGTTCCATTATGTTGATTTTGTTGTGATCAGGTGAAGTTTTTAAGATCTCCATACTATTTTCTGTATTATCAAATGGGTGACCAAATGTAAGATGTGGTTGATGACAAGATCCATATTCTAATGATATCCAAAGGTGTGAAGTGCTCAGAAAGTCCATGTAGCATCGACCGAAACGAATGGCATTCTGAAGGAACAACGTCTGGTGAATAGAGCGGGTGGGGTAACACTTCCCATCCAAGTACCTCCAAGATTTCCCTCACTGGTTTTGCAACATGTGGTCTAACACTGTCTTCTAGATCATTCCCATTGCTTTTAAACGGCTACGAATAATTGTTATCGGCCTATGCTAACATTGACATTTAGCGTTTCCGACAACTCTTTAAATGTCTGATATGAATCGTTTTCCAGTAATGACTCCAATTCTCCATTTTCAAACTTTATCGGCGCTCTTTGTCTTTCACGTCAACATCGTTATCTTTGAATCCTTTAAACCAATCTCTGAAAGTTGTTTCAGATAGAGTATGTTCCATAAGCCTCCAGAACAAACGATGACTTTCAGCAGCAGATTTCTTGAGATGAAAGCAGAATAATAATGTTTCCCGCAAATGCTCTTTTTTTTGGTACGAAACCCAAAATCTTCAATGCACAAAAATTGTGTAATTTTCTCTACGATCTAAAGTCACACACTGATTATTAAAGCCTATTGATAGCACTTAATAATAATAATTTAAAGTCACACACATGGACTCTTGAACTGGCATATTAGACACTTTCGGCATGCTTTTGAAATACAATCTGTATTGACAATACATGAAATATATACAGGGTGATTCAGTCAATTTCTGACCATTTCACTCGAATGACGTGCATTAGGGATAAACAATTGAAAGAATATGAGCGCCAGATCGAATTTCTAAATAGTTGGAATTTGTATTGTTGCAACGACGCTGCATGAAAATCGTATTGTTGGAAAATGGCGCCCGCTTTATCAACAGAGGAGAAATGCAAGGTTGTCGAATGGTATTTCGAGACAAAATCACCTGTAACCGTGCAAAGAAAGTTCCGGAAGGAGTATAAGTGTTGAGACGCACCAGGCAGGCAAGCAATCATGGATTTTGTCAAGCAATTTCGTGCCACTGGATGTGTTAAAGGCAAGAAAAAAGGCGGGAGCGAAGCTCATGTTCGAACGGCCGAAGTTGTCGAAAATGTTCGCACAAGGTTGGTCGATTCCCCTACCAAGAAATCTGTTCGCCGCCTATCCATTGAAGAAGGGCTGTCGTATACCACGACTTGGCGAATTTTGAGAAAGGATTTACACCTGTTCCCGTATAAGATCCATGTTTATCAGGAGTTAACAGACACTGGAAGACAAAAGCGACAACAATTTGCGATGGAGTTTGGAGCAGAAATGGAAGCCAATCAGGACATTGTGGACAACCTGTGGGTGTCAGATGAGGCCTTTTTCCATCTGTCAGGTGGTTCGTTTTTGGGGTTCCCAGCAACCTCATGAGATCCATAAGTCACCTCTTCATCCACGAAAGGTTATAGCTTGGTGCGCGATTTTCAAAAGAGGCATCATTGGTCCGTTCTTTTTTGAGGGCACCGTAACGTCACAGGCTTACCTTAACATGTTGGAAACCTTCATCATCCCCGAGCTGCGAAGGAGGCGTATACCGCTTCGACATCAATGGTTTCAACAGGATGGGGCTAGGCCTCACACCACTAATGAAATGCTAAACTTTCTCAATCAGAAATTCGGAAATCGTGTCATTTCAAACAGGTTTCCAGATCGATTCGGGGGTGAATTTCTTTGGCCCCCTACGAATCCTGACCTAAACCCATGTGATTTTTATCTCTGGGGGTTCACTACAACACCAAGAACCCTAGACCAGCTGCGACAAAGCATCGTCGACTGCTGCACCCTTGTGGATGCAGAAATCCTGGATAGAGTTATGAACAACTTCACCATTCGGCTGCGAGCAGTTCAAAACGTTCGTAGTGGCCACATTGACCATATCATCAAGACTTTTCCACGGGAATAAACACTCCGAATTGCCTAAAATATCATACTGACATGCTAAGTTTGTAAACATTAATGGGTCAATAAATCATAGTACTGAAATGGTCAGAAATTGACCGAATCACCCTGTAGTATTAATTGCACAGAAAAGAGGAACTCCCCTGTAATCCACAAATAAAGACGTTCGAGATATGTTTCTGGTATTTCATAAGATGACCAAACATTTTGAACGCCCGAGAAGGGCACGCTTTGGGAGTAGGGGAGAAGAAAAGAATAAACATCATCTTAGTAACATTTATTCTTTAATTAATGTAAATGTAATTAACGTAATCCATTCGCATTTTTCACTCGAATGAATTTGTTTTCATATATAAGGATTCTTATGTATCAGTTCATTCACGAAAGCAATGCAAATCCATTAGCATAGTTGTTTTTCTATCACATTCATCTAAAGTCAATTACATCCGCGCAAATGAATGGATGAAAGAAAGAATCCCCTAGGAAAGGATTTCGAGAAATCTAAATACTATCAGAACAACCTTAATCAATATGTTTAAAAATTTATAATACATAAACTGAAACTATAAAAAGTTGACTTTTTCTCCTTATTCCTCTCACCCATTCAATTAACCTGCCGATCAGTAAACTGCCACGTCGATACTATTTTCATCGAAGTAATTCCAAAAAAATTTGATTAACTATTAACAGTAAGGCAAGAAGGGCATTTTTCTAAAAAGAAGCAAAAGGAGGACAGATTTTTCGCGATGACGAGCTTTAATAAAGTAAGTCATCTGCTGATAAAAAGCATCGGGAACAATTTTTTCCTGACGTGACTGTAGTTCGCAACGCGCTCTCACCGAGCGTGCTCGATGGTGTGGGGTCTGACCATAGCCTAAGAATAACAAGTCTGTAAACTCGAAGGCGGCGTCTTTGATGTAACTGTGACCTCCTAGATATCATCAGCACACTCGCGCACCAAGCGGCTAGTGCGCTCTCATCGCGGAGATCGATGCTAACATTAAGTGTTTCAGCCAATATAAACTGTTTTATTTTTTGAAAATAATATATTTTAATATTATTATATTTTTGAAAATAATATGTATTTTAATTTTGAAGATATATTTTTTCCGATTTATACATTTAAATGAATTCTATAAAAAAAAACTTTGCTTTTAATTTTGATGATAAATAAACAAAACAGCATAATATTTTAAAATTTATTTATTGCTTTAAATGATTCTCATTTACGAATTAAAAATTGTTAATTTTATTAGAAATTTTAACACTTTGGAATAGCATAGACAAAAAAAAATATTTATGTATATTCTAATTTTTGTTTTTATATACAATATAATATTTTAATGCAATTCCTAAATTTTTTTTATACATGCAATAGATGTAGCAGTTTTTTTGGGATTTTTCCCTAGATTTTAATTCTTGATTTATGAATTTAATTGTATAAAATATTATCAAACGAGTAAATAGCTTCAGCATAAAGCTTTTAAAGACTGTACAAGAAACTGGAAGAGGAACCTTTACCTCAATTAAATTTACAGTATTTTTTAAAATACCACATAAATGCATTTTTTCATACCACAGAAATATTTTTTTTGTATTTTTCACAAATATTGAAAATTTGCCTTGAGGAACAACGAGATTGTGGAATTCTCTGGATTCGTTTTCGTATGCCTTAAAGCTTAAAAAAAGTTTATTTTCCCTATCAAAAGAGCAATGTGCCAAATGTTTCATTTGCCTATATCAAAAGTTTAATGAAACGCTAAATAATTCTTGTTGAAATTTCAAAAGAAATGAAACTCCTCATAGAAATTATGTAAATTTTGTTAATTGATATAAATCAATAAAGACAGTGGCTGCTATAATAATAACACGCGGATGGCAATACTCTTTAAACTGGCTATAAAGAGCCTACTGGCCGCTAGGGATTTTCGCGCATGCGCAGTACAAAAAGGGTCACACATGAAAACGAGACTTTACAGACTTGTTATTCTTAGGCTATGGTCTGACCTTCAAAACGCGCCAAGCGTCAGTCGCCTGCGGGCGTTTGTTTAGGCTAGATCGAAGTTTTAGTGGACCTCTGTCGAGTGACTCGGTACGAGCTCAAAATGCAGCGAACGACTGAACAGCGATACGCCATCAAATTTTGTGTTGGACTGGGGAAATCGGGCGCGGAGACGTTGGGCATGATTCACCAAGTGTTCAAATGAAAGCATGTCACAAACGGCAGTTTTTAAGTGGCACAAGCTTTTCAAAGATGGCCCCGCGCTGGACGGCCATCGACGTCAAGAACCAACGACAACGTGCAACGTGTGCGTGAAGTGGTGAATTCAGACCATCGGTTAACCGGGTGAAACCAGCCATCACCAAAAATTGGAAATTGCATCACGACAACGCGCCCAGCCACACCTGCTCCAAGGTGACCGACTACCTGACGCAAAACGGCGTCGCGATGATTCCCCAACCCCCTTAGAGACCCGACTTGGCCCCAGCAGACTTTTTCCTATTCCCAAAAGTGAAATCCTCCCTCAAAGGACACCACCATGGGATCCTAAGTGCCGTCAAAGAAGCTTGCACGCGTACTCTTAAGGACCTTCCGGAATCCGCCTACCAGGGAGCCTTCGAGTCGTGGAAAAGCCCGTGGCAAAAGTGTGTCGACGCTCAAGGGATGTACTTTGAAGAATTTAAAAATTTTGTAGCGATATCTGAAATAAATCTATTTTTCCGAAATTTTTCCCGATACTTTTTATACTCACCCTGTATATTCCATATCCTAGTTTTGCTTGTGATTTAGATGTTTTCCTTTATTTTCAATTCTACAGACTATCTTTCTTTATTAAATTGTATCGATTAGAGTGTACAAAAAATTTTACCAAAAATTTCCCTGTGAAAAAACAAGAGATTCGAAAAATAACCAAAAGAATTTAGTTGATGATTTGACTGATCATTATTGTCACGCTATGAACAGTCCTTTAACACTTCATTTCAAAAATCGTATTACGAAACAATCCATTAATTAATGACAAGTGACTTTGTATCTGAGGTAACTGACCATACGATTTATCAGATACATGTATTTCAATTGATGGTTTTGCTAGATATATTTTTCGATCTATTTCACCAGCTCAAGCTTCTTTAATAGTTCTTTTTGATATTATTTTACATTTTTTACTCTTATTTTTAACGGGAAAGAGTTGACATTTTCCAACACAACGGATTGCCGAGCATTCTAATAATATTATAAAATTCTAATTTCTGATTAGATTTTAGAGAGTCCTCTAGTAGCTCTATGTTAAATTTTAAATTTAGAAGTCATATCCACATGTATAAACGAATTTAAATCTTGAATACCAAAAATAAGCTTTATTAAAAGAGAAATGCTTGTTAATGATATATATTCGTATTTGATATTATTTCCATTAAACGTGTTCAGGCTGTTTAAAAATCGCTGTAAAAATATGGCTCATTATCCATATAAGCCCTTTTTATCCAATCCACAGTTTTACTTTTTTATATATATTTTCAGTATGGCTTGTTTAGGGATGATAGATTGACTATGAGCAGCTCAATCAGTTCAAATCCCAACATGTAGGATTCTCATAAAATTTGAAAACATATTTCAATTATAGCTAATTACCCTATTATTTATTCTATCATTAATCTAGATTGTTGCTTGCTATTCATTTATCATCATTTTGCCACCACAAATACCAGAATGGCTTTTGAACTTTTGACAGCTCATAAATATCTTTTTAGTTTCGTTAATGCTCATGATTGTTTAATCTACTTTAGTCATTTTTTGCCAAAAAATAAAATTTACGTTCTCTTCCTCCACCAACTTTTATCAAAAACACTTTTAATTGGACGTTTAGGTTTCTTCTATTTTTAATCAATAGCTGCAGCTCACGTTCTCGGTTCACGCTTTAAATAAGTTAACTCTTAATTTCAGGAAATAAAAAAAAAAACAAAACTGGATCTCTTTAGAAATGGATGAAATGTCTTTGAAAAAAAAGACTGCCCTTAAAACCGTTTGTTTTCTCTTCCTTTCCGGTAAATGCTATTTTCTTCCCTCGTGTAATGATAGAGCCTCTATTGCTCTTAACCCTTTCTATCTGTCTCCCTCCCGCCATTTCCTCCGCTTTCAAGGATCGTTCTCGAAAACATCAAAGATTTCCAAATAAATGAGTTTGAAGGCGAGCGTCGGCGCATGCGCCTTCTTCTTCCACGGACCAGTCTTTCCGGCCAAAAGGCTTTTTCGAGGACCCCCCTTCCCACCACTCGCCTCCTTATCAGCAGGGCGGTGTCCTTTCCCTTTGAGCACGTGCCATCAGTCACCGGTCGGGTGCTTTGGCGAAAGCTGCCGATTCCTACACGTGCGCACGCATTCCCCTTGCCTCGAATGAAAGATCATCCATTCAAAAAAGAAAACGGCTCTCCCAGTTTGTATTCTCCTTCCGGTTTCTGACAACTTGGCTGAATTTCCCATTTGGAAGATTGTCTGTCCGTTCCGCGGTTTTTTTGTTTCCTCTCGCGCTCGTCTTCTTCCAAATTGAAATAAATAAGAACGCCAAATGGCGGAACATCATCTGAACTAAAAGTTGGGTTTCGATTTACGTGGGCATAAAGCGTAAAATTTTTTTAAATAGACCAGCTCTTTTAACGCTTTTGCATTTTATGCACAAAATGTTCATTGACGTGTATAAAATTAAGTTGCATTTTATTTCACGATAAAATTAAGTTGGAAATTCTTCTTGACTTTTCCGCTTTGTCTGTGTTGAAAACGTTTCAACTACTTTAATTTATATAAATTGGATTGATACAAAAGTAATTCTGCTGTAAACTGTGAATGTAATCTAATAGCCTTCATGCTTATAGATGTCATTGTTTGCAGAGACTCTTTTCCTTTGAGATAAAGAATTTGGAATTAACTAATGCCTTTTACTTCGTTTTTTTTCTGACATAACCTATCGAAAAAGAAATCGCTCTGGGATCAGGAGATGGTCGACTGAAGAGGCCATATTCGATAATTTGGGGAAATGTCATTAATTTAAGATTTTCATTTTTTACCATTATCATAGACGATATACTTTTTATACGCCGTAATGATAATTTAGGCATAAACAAGTACTCCCTCTGTCCTAAAATATGGTGTACATTTCAACATTATATTATACTTTCGGACAGAGGGAGGAGTTTGTTTCCCGTTATTTAACGTTATTTAGCAGTTATGTAGTAGCCAACAAACCATTGGGTATTTGAGCTGATTTGCATTATTATTTCTAACTGAGAAATGGACGCCTTACAATACAGTGAGCAAAAAAAATATCCATCCACCCTTAAAAAATATAAAAATTTTGAATTGTATTAAACCAGCTAATGTAAGCTTGAAACTTTTAGCATACCCAAGTAAAATATATTGTTTTGTAAATATTTAGACCATGAACAATTATATTTTAAGGGAGGGAAGGGCAAACCATCAAAATATGTAAAATACATTGCAAAAAAATTATCCATCCATCCTGGGGTTTTTTTTGCTGAAAACCAATTTAAATAAGCTAAATATTAAATCCTGTAGGACTATTGCTTCACAGAAACCAATTTTTCAATCATGGAAAGTGAGAGATTGAAAAACAAAAAGAAATCAACTGAATATTCACTTGATATTCGAGCAAGAGTAATATGTAGCTTTCAAGATGGAAAAAGCCAAAGAACAATTGCAAATGAATTAAATATACCTCAGAAATCTGTGCAATACATTCTTCAGAAATATCAGAAGACGGGTGAAATTAAAAATAAAGAAGGAAGAGGTAGAAAAAGGAAAACAACAGAAAGAGAAGACAGAGAAATTATCAAACGAATACCACAAGAAGGAAAAAATCTGCTCCTACAGTCTGTGAAGAACTGAAACAAGACCTGAACATCATTATCACACTTCAAACTGTCCGTAATCGACTGCATGAAGCTGATCTCCGAAGTCGCACACCTAGGAAAAAAACATATATCAGTGATGTCAATAAGAAACGGCGACTTCAATGGGCTAAAGATCATCTGGATAAAGATGATAAAGTCTGGAACCGCATTATTTGGTCAGATGAAAGCAAATTCAACGTGTTTGTGTCTGATGGATGCTCCAAAGTATGGAGAAAATCAGGAGAAGCCCTCAATGTGAAATGCATAAAGCCTACAGTGGTGGAGGAAATGTCATGGTATGGGGGTGTATGGCAGCAAATGGTGTTGGACAGTTGGCCTTCATTGATTCAAAAATGGATCAGCATGTCTACAAGTCTATCCTAGATGAAAATCTTCTCATCTCAGCTCAGAAATTGGGTTTAAGGCGATGGTTTGTGTTCCAGCAAGGCCGGAATCCCAAGCACACGTCTAAATCTCAAGCAAGAAAATTAGGGTGCTTGATTGGGCTGCTCAGTCACCTGATCTCAACCCAATTGAGCACCTATGGTCCATCATGGAGAGAAAAATAAAAAATTGCCATCCTAAATCAAAGCAGGAGCTCAAGGAACTCTTGACTAAGGTGCGTTCCCATAGCTCGCTTGAGCTTTAAAGCGAAACTTGAGCTTTGAAGCAAATTCTACTCGCTAGAAAATTATGGCTTGAAAAGTTCAGCTTGAAAAGCCAAGCTAACGTTGAAGCTATCCCATAGCTAATAAAGCGTCTCGCGAGTAAACGCAGGTGGGAATTGAAAAAGACATGGCGCCTCTTAATGCACGAAAACGTTTGTTGTTACAGAGAAAGGGTTTAATTTTAAGAAGCTATTGATAATTAATCGTAAAAGTATTTTGTAAAAAGGAAACATATTTCCACTTTAGCAATACGTGATATTTATTTTACTTTCGCCGACGCTACAATAAATGGAATAAATAAAATAAAACAAAACCAATTAAATTTAAATAAACAGAACCGTTAATTAATTAAATAAACTTAGGTAATAAATAAAGTAATAATACACAAATTAATAAAATAAAATGAGCAAAATAACAATTAAATATATATAATAAATTCAATAAAGACTATAAACTAATTAATGAATATAATGTATAATAAATGAATAAAATGAAAACAAAATAAAAGTAATATAAAATAACAAATTAAAAGTTATATAAAATTCGCTCAATCCAATGTAATATAATAAATAAAATTAAATAAAATAATAAATAAATAAATAAAATTAAATAAAATAAAATAATAAATAAATAAATAAAATTAAATAAAATAAATAAATATTTAATAAAAAAAATTTAAACCATAGTATAATACTCAAAGAAGAAATAATTATAAACTGAAGATATTCATCAAACAAATCATGAATACAAAGGAGAAAAGGGAAACAAATACATGTACAATTCGCGGAATTCTTCCTTCACTTTTCTCCTTTGTATTCACACTATTATCACGACCCCATGCACGCACCCATTGCTGTCATGAGAGAAAGGCGTACTGCGCATGTGCCTCAGTCATTTCCAAGCTGCTAGTAGCTTTAAAATCAAACTGACCTAGATATCCGCTTGAAGCGAAAAGCAGCTTGAAATTCCTAGCGCTATACGCAACTCGCGCATATCAGCTTGGTGTTTAGGATAGCTCGAGCTTGAAAAAGCACACTCAAAACGCTCAAAGCTTCAAGCTTCACGCTCCAAGCGAGCTATGGGGCTTGGACAGTGCAGACTTGGACAGAAATTGAACCTACAACAACAAAAAAATTAGTTGCATCTATGCACAAGCGCTGTTTGGCAGTAATAAGGGCCAAGGGAGGCCCAACAAAGTATTAAATTTTGTGTAAAAAAAATAATTTCAACCTGAAAATTCAATTGGATGGATAATTATTTTGCATTAAAATTTGGATGACTTTTGTTTTGTTTACTTTTCTAAAAAAGTTTGTTAATATATTTTTCATAGGTTATTTGCATATGTTCCTCACATGTTAGAAAACTTTTGTTTAATTAAAACAATGATAATATGTTTGAACATTTTTGCTTTGCTTTGTTTCCCAAATAATGGAGTGGATGGATATTTTTTTTGCTCACTGTACATCGTAGAAAGTTTGAAAAAATTGACTAGTTTCGCCATTTATTCTCGGCTTTTACAAAGTAATCTGAAAAAGTATTTTTCTTAATCAAAGTTATTTAATGGAAAGAAATTACTCGTTTCACTGAAAATATCCTACTGCATGGATTTTGAAATTTACCCAATCCTGATTTCGAAATTGCACACGAAAATTTCATAAAATTCTGTTCATCCTCTTGTGTAATTTTCTGATCTCGGTAATCCACTTAACAACGTTCTCTTTCATAGGCGAACAATCCCATTATTCCTATTCTTGATTACGGAAGAGTCTACTTCAGTGTTCAAAGAAGATGAAAGAAGTGTGTGCACATTATTAAAAATTTTTAAAACAAAGTCACTCGTTAGGTTATTGAGTTTTTCATTTAGAAAACGGAGGAGAAGGACAAATTAAGGCTTAGCTTCCTTTGGGCAGAAAATTGCAATATAAAAGGGGAACTACATAGCAGAATAAAACAACAAATTTTTGTAAGGTTGAAGGGTTCAAGGCAATATTTAATCAATGAAAATATGGCTAAATAAATATTAAAAGTTAAATAAATATTATATGTCTTAGCCGAAATGAACATCAGCTTTTGCAATAAATTTAATGTCAATATTGTATATCGGTAATAAATGAAAAGACAATATTTCTGTTCATTTGATTCCACAATACAAGAACCTCCACCAATATGGACTGTGATGATCATTTCCCTTATCCCGAATATCGTTTCAGTTTGAGGGGCTTACGCCCGTATTCAGAATGAGCGCTCTTGTTCTTGCTCTTGTTCAAACCATTGTTGAGTACAAATTCAATAATTTGGAATTTGTATTCAATAATGGCCTTATTTCATAAAAATGTGGGACGGCTGTTTGGGGCACAGCTGTTGGAGAATCTTAGTCTGACCCACTTGCTGAGTGACCAGTGCTGCATGCCCAACAGTTGGTGATAGCTACTGGTTTGTTCGTCCGCCAGCAGCTTTTCCATCATGAACTCCCGTGCTTCGGAGGGCACGTTAAGCCGTCGGTCCCGGCTGCTACTGTCATCTCGTAGCAGCCATTAGTTACTGGGATGGCGCAAAACTCATTCGAAGGAGTAAGTTCCGCAGATTATCGTTCTGCGATAATCTACCCTGTATACAAGATAAGATAAAACCTGATGTATTCCACCAACACAACGGGCCATTGCGCAGAAGGTAGGGGCATCTGTGTACACGGTAAACACAATTATCAAACGTTTACAACTGGAGAAGGGACATAAGAGCCACGTTCATAAGTTGCCGCCGCGCCATGTTCAAGAGCGATGGACCACCTGCTGTAAACTGTATGAACGATACTAGATCACACTAGATGAGGTCTATGTTTATTTAAGCGACCTGCAACAAGAACCGAACCATTTTTTATCGCCCAAAGGGTTCTTAGGACTTCAGAAAATGGTACCGTGAATGCAAGGAAACATTTTCAAAAGGTTTCATGATCGTGGCGGGATACAGCTACAACCGCAAGTTAACTTTATACAGAGTTGAATTCAACGCTATGTGCTATCAGACTAAACATTCTAACCCCCATAATTACCAAGTATGGCTACCAAGACAAGGCGTCGATTCACACCGCCGCGTCAACTCGCTTGTTCCTGGAACGCAGAATCCGCTCCATTCCATTTAGCGACGCCCGTTAAGTCGCCGGACGCATCGCCTAAGGATTTTTGTGATTTTGGCCTACTTAAATGGGCTCTCGGAAAGAGACGATCGCGAACAGTGGAGGGTCTTTTGAAAGCGTGTCAACAGGAGCGATTACGAATTGATCTTGGTGTTCTACGTTCCAGCCTCCTGCACTGGAAACTGCAATTCAGGACAATAGCAGCGACGCATGACTGCTAGATTGAACACACTCGATAATGGCGAAAGGGGTTTTCCACCTTTTCTGGCTCTCTGTAAGTTATCATAAATCTCAAAGGGATAAATGGTAAGGGTATAGCAGTAGATAGGAATTTTTGTTAGCTGCGAGCGCTGATGCGTGACCACGTAGGTATCTCTCGGTGGTCACGGCTGATGTCACCACTCTAAAGGTGCAATGGTGTCCATTGTTATGTCTGTTTTTCACATAACAATGAGTTACCAATTGCTCACCCGTGAAACGTTCATGACGACAGTCTTTACCGCTCAAGACTAACGAGAAAGACAGGCTCCGGCACTGAAAAGTCACCTGACCAAGATAGGTCTATTAACAATGTAACTTTTATTGTTTCCATCTTGTATTTTAACAATCAGTGGTTTTTTCCTTTGTTGGAAACAATGAAGTTTGGATTGTTGCTCAGACTACTGAGGTCAGCTGACTTTTGAGTGCTCGTTAGCCACACTACCGCTTTCATTTTCGTGCACGTTTGTGTTCGGTAAATTTTATTTGCAAATTATGCTGATAATTACGGTATTTTGTTTTATTTCTTTGTTTGTGATGTGTCCTTAGCACAAAGCAGTTATGCCCTAAGCTTCTTAACCTGTATTTCAAAAACAATTACTGTTTTGTGCAAGAAATTGAATTGAAATGTATTGAAAACATGGCCGTACCTGGGGGGGGGGGGAAAATTGGGTACCCCCCCCCCCGAAATTGACCACGTTGCCAACTAATTCTGTTGCCTGGAGGACTCCCCTTTTGCTAGAAGAATGGGCCAGCCCCCTCATCCCCCCCCCCCTCCCCCGAAATAAAATTCTGGGTACGGCCCTGATTGAAAATGCCACTTTTGTTCTCTCATATTCAAGAAAGAATATGCTTTTGTTTTCCAATTTTAATAAATTTAATTAATTGAAAGGGAGCTTATTTTATAACACGCAAAAAAACTTTTCTTTCCTATTTTCAGCTGAGGTTTGGCGTGTAAAAAACTTCACAGACCATTCTTTTTTTTAACTCTTTAATAAAAAAGAAGGTCAATAAAATAAAACAAAACAAAAAACATTTTTAAAATTACAAATATTTTTATAGATCCTAACCCCTTTTAACCATAAGAAAAGGGTTAATTGTTTTAACCCTTTTATCCCACATATAAAAACGTTTCTCGTGCTTTTAATGATTGCGTCATGTTTCTATGGAAAATAAAGAGCCATTCAGTGATCTACAGCGGCAAAATTTTAACCCCCTTCCACCCTCCCTTTGTAACACACTGTCACATTACCCAACCCCCCCCCCCCTCCAGGGGGCGGATAAGGAGGTTCCCAAAAACCCCTCCCATTTGAAGAAGAAAACTTTTTCACATATTTCACATAGAAAATGAAAAGTATTATAATAATGTTGAATTTAATTTTTATTGTAACTTTTTAAAACAAATTTATACAAAAGAAAAACTAGTCCCACGGTGATTGCAGATGTTCTTCAATGGAAAACACTAGGGCCGGTCGTCTTTTAAAATTAAAGGTTGATATTGTTATATTAACTGTGTCTATCGTATCTTCTTCAAGCCATTCAGCATCTTCCTGATTATCTTGATTTGAAAAAACGGCCAATAATTTGCCCTGTCATTGTGCAGCAATTCGAGTCGGTCTGATTTTCGACACAGAATTGCTGGTGTTCTTTCAAATAAGTTACGATTTACAAATTCTCTTTTTGAATGTTCAGTCCATTTTCACTTTGAATTAATGCCA
>JAHWFO010104518.1:1044341-1060015 GCA_023313115.1 Rhysida immarginata | reverse complement strand
CCCCCCCCCCCCCCCCGGCTACTGTGACCATCATACAGCAGTCGTTAATCCAGGTCCATCCAGAGATCCAACACGTCGGCCTTAGGCCTTACAGGCTCTGAATGGACGTATTGGATTACTATGAATTAAAAAAAAAAAAAAATTCATTGCTAGAAGCAATACTAAGGAATCCCAATTTAACAAAAAAATATTAACTTATTATTTAATAAGTTAAGTGTTTGCAAATAATCTAAAATTGGCCGACTAATAATAATTAATATTGTTACAACTCAGAACGATTCCAAGGTTGTTCCCCAACGGAATACCCTTCCCCCCCCCAAAAAAAAAGAATAAAACAAGCCCAACAACAATGTATTAATTTAAAAAAAAAAACTGATACAGTTCTAATCATGTTAAAATATTTATGAATGCTTTTGAAAAGACCACGCTAATTAAAAATAAGCAGGGTTGGAAATAAAATTTAATACAAAAATTTTTGTCTGTCATATAAAAGAATAAACATTTTTTTACGCTGAATATAGAAAAGCACGAAAAAGGAATTGCAGAGGAGGTGTAGTTGTTTTTCTCTTATTAAACTTACCCTATTCAATGTTACCTATTGACAAGAAAGTCTGCAATCAATTAATAAAAAATGGATAATGATGAATCGTGAGAATCTAGAGGGAATCAGGGAAACAACAGCCCATTTCATTAGTGCGCTATTTTCAAATGGTTTCAGTGGGGGAGATTAATGAAATGCGATTTTTTAGTACTCCCTTAGAAATGTGCCGAGTTCAACATATTCTTCAGCTTGGATAAAGAACAGGTGGGGGTAGGTATGCATTGAGTAATCAGCGATTCATTAAAGAATACTTCTTTCCGAGATGAAGTCAATTAACCATCGCTATTACTAAAATGGGCAAGGAGACATTCAAAGCCGGTGCTTGCCATTCTATGAAGCGGTACAAATGACTCTTGAAAAGACACCTGAATAACAATATATTTTTTTAACTCTTTAAAGATGAATACTATTCTTCAAATGTGTAGTAAATAAATACTTATAGCTCCAATTTTAATATAGTGTTTATTTATTTATTTATTTATTTATTTATTTATGTCCTGATTCTTTAACTTTAACTAAGCTTTGAAACGATATAAGTAAACGTCATAATTTGTGCATTTTCATGTAAAATAAAAATCTTGAAGATTATTTGAAATTTTTTTTTCATTATTTGTTGCATTTCAACCAGCATTGTCAATATTATCATTTGCTCGGATGTAGATGAAAATTTATTTATACAGAATTGAAGGAGGTAACATCGTTCCTTTTAATTTATAATTTTCACTTTACACCACATCCGATTGCGAGAGCTTATTTACCACCTGCGAAGAGACTCGAACTTTTGACACCTAAATAACGGTCATCTTACCACCATATTCAACTAGGACTGTGTAATACCCCATTCGCACTTCAGAACTAGGTCGAGTCGATCCAGATATAAACTAGATTCATTAAGAAATTGGATTCATTTCAGATCCGCAGGGTGTTCGCACTTCAGCGCTGCTATCCAGTAAGCGAACTCGTACATTAATCTCCACCCAGCTTTACAACTCCAATTGTTCATTATTGTCAACAGGACGAACTGCTTTTTTGTCGTCTCAATCCATCCAAGTTTTCAAGCCACAGGCCGAATAAAACTTGGCTTTTAAGTCGGGCCACGAGTCGACCGATTGCTTGGACGCCATTTTGTGAAAACTTAATCAGGGAAGAACGTTAGTGGGAAGCGAAGCTCTGACTGTTCCAATGCTAAATTTTTGAGGCCAAAACAGCCCCAGCATTCTGTAGCGGATGAGGCGAAATGGGTACCAGCTTCCGCTATTGTACAAGTGCGACAACCTCCCCATGAGCAATCAAGAATTGGCTGTTCTGTTCAATCTTATTCCCATTTTACAGTACTTCTTTTAATGCTTTCGATAATTTAGTTAATATTGATACTGTTCGAATGGACAGTTTTCTGTGAGGATGTGAAAATTCTTGCCGAACTTCTACCTTTGACAGAAACATCGTTGGACATGAACTCCTACTGATTTTGAGATTTGCGCTTTGCCTGAAGAACAGCCAATCAGTTGCACGCCGTGCATTCATAACGTATTTCGTATCTTTAATTACAAAGATATCTAATTTAATTTAATAACTTATTATGAAATTTGAATCAATTAAAATTATGAAAAATTATATTTTTAAGAATAGATATGTAATTAAATTATATTTTTGTTTCAAATAAGTATAAAATAATTGTGTGTTTAAAATTGGATAAATTATATACATTTTTGATAAAAATGATTTGAAAATTTTTCAGTATACGTGTGTATAAAATAAATTATTAATAATTACGTGTTATATAATTTCTTTGTTATTGTGTTAATGATACGAAAATGCGATATGAATGCACGGCGTGAAAACTGAAATTATTTAAACCTTTTGTTTTGATTGGTCCAAGTTTCTCAGGGGGCAAGCGAAAGTCACTGAGCATGCTATTGCTTTCGGTTTCAATTTTAGCTATTTCGCCTCATCCGTTTGGTGCGCTGGTTGTTTCCGGGCATCACAAATCAGCGGGAGCTTCGCTTCTCATTAACCTTATTCCCTGACTTAATGGTGCAAGGGATTATGGGAAGGAACGAATCTAGATTGGCAGCATCGATCGAGTTCTCCGAACAGGATTCAGTGAATCGAGTTTGGAGTTTGTCGATTTAGTTCGAATCCAGATCGCTAGCGTTCGCACTTCAAAATTCGAATCTAGTTCGAGCTGCCGATCTAGATTCAATGTGTTAGTGCAACGTAGTATTATCATCTGGACTAGAGGTCATGGAATGTCAACATCTGCGCAAAAGTTCTTCTAGAAAAAAGCCTCCAACGTTTGGATCTACAAGAAGGCATCGTCATTTTTAACATCCGAGTGGTCAAATTTACTTTAAACGAACTTAAAGTACGTTTTATTATATGGAAAATATCATATCATTACTTTAGATCAGTGCTGCTTTAGATTATCTCTACTTTCCATTTTCAACTTAAGGAAGCATGCTTCGTCTACAGTAATCGGGTCTAGGTAACACAATCTTGAACTTCTATGAAGTGGGTTCAACATTTTAAAATGGTATTTTTGCAGTTAGTATTTGGTTTATGAAGGATTTCTTCGAAGACTACATACAGTAAAATTTCCTTATAACGTAGTCATTGGGATTTTCTTAAAAAAAATTGTTTACCGAAAATTTGTTATACAGAAACATGTTTAATTCTAAAGATTTACATGTCTATCTTGGTTGTGATCAAAGTAAAAATTCTTATAGCGAGATATTCGCTATGCCAGGGGAGGCCGTGGCCTGGTGGGCTTTCACTGAAACAAAACTTCTGTGAAGTTAAGCAACATCAGGCACGGCTAGTCACTGGATGGGTGACCATCTGTGATTCACGCTTTACCCCCCCCCCCCCCCGGCTGCTGTGACCATCATACAGCAGTCGTTAATCTAGGTTCATCCAGGGATCCAACTCGTCGGGTTCTAGCCATACAGATCCTGGATGGACGTATTGGATTATCAGTACTGATAAATAAATAAATTATAGAGAGGTTCGACTGTATTACTTTTTAAATCTTGTATTGTTATTTATAGTTTTTTTTTAAAGCAGCGCTTTTCCTAAAAAAAAAAAAAAAAAAAAGTTGCCATTTGCTTAAATAAATGCCTCATAATAATACTGTGATAGAAAATTAAGACAAAAGCTTTAAAATGTTGAAATTAAAATATTAACATTTCTTATTTAAAAAAACGTCATTTGTATTAAAGTTGAAATTAAATTCATATTTTACTTTTTTTAAAAAAAGTTTTACTGATTAAGTTGTCATTTGCTTAGACGATAACGTCGTTTCCCTTCATTAAACAGAAGAAAAAAGTTAACTTTAAAAGAATTAGTTTATATGTGATCATATGTATATGTGAACATAATAAATTACCACTTTGTAAACGCATGATAAATATATAAATCTTGTAGCCTTCTCGCTAATCTAAGCCTGTTGAATTGTTTTAATAGAGCCTAAATAAAAGAACATTAATTAAAAGCTTTTCTTTAAATATTTTAAACATGTAAAAATAGACCAATTAAAGATCGCCCCGTTTCTCCCTCATTCTTCCTAAAGTGCTTGCGGCTCTATAAGTTGGAAAAGGGGGGGGGGAGAGGAGCGATGAGTTTTGAGAATGGAGGGTAGCGGCGAATTTGGAATAAGGAAAGGAAGGAAAGTCCCCTTTTTGTATCGATGGAGTGTCAATATCGGAGTGCGCGCCTACCCTGAAGGGGTTTCCCGTCCGATGCGATGGGCCCTTGTCGACGGGAGTTCCTCAGTCCCTGTCTTGCTCTTCTCCCCTCTTGCACCCTCAATGCCTTCCCCACTGTATAAACGAGCCAGGAATTGTCCCTCACACACATCCTCGTCGTGGCATCATCGATTGTGAGCAGTAAAACGTGGAGGAAGAGACAATTTTTAAGCAATTCTGTCGGTGTCACTTCGGATTATCAATGGTTCCCTCTTGGCAGAATCCTGGATTCGAGAAAAACGCACTGGCTTTATTATTATGGGATCCCTTTTTCTCTAGAGAGAGGGACTAAAGCGGAACCCAGTGAGAAGTGGCTTCTTTTGCAGTAAGAGTCTGAAGATACGCAGTTTTGATATTTATTAAATAGAAATCTTATTAAGGAAGAAAAAGACGTGTAGGATTATAGGTATATACTCTGTCAAGAAAATAAAAACTCACTCAGAATGATGCAAAATTTTTTTTATTAAAATGATTGTTTAGCTTCTCAGTTTTTTGTTAAGATAATAAATATAAATAAATGCTGGTAACGTTTAAACAACTCACAAATGTTCGCACATCACTTTTTGATATCTTTCGGAGTTCATCTTGCCATCCACAAACACAATATCAGCCTTGCTTCCTGCTCCGAATGCTGCTCAGACCATTACTCTACCCCTCCACCCTTTTGTCTACTCAGTCATGTCTTCGGTTGAGTTCGTAAATCATGCCAATATGAAGAATATTCGTCAGGATCATCAAGACAGAAACGTTTTTCGTCAGAAAAGACTATTTCATTCCACTCTTGTTTCCATTTTAGAGCTTCTTTAGCTCATTCCAATACGGCAGATGTACGAATAGTTGGGTTTCGCCTTTGTTTTTTATATATGGCATAAAAAATTATTTAAGCTTTTCCACACAGTTTAATGGGATACAGATGAAACAAATGTTGGCAATTGACGTTTGCAATACAGTTGACGAGAAGCAAGAATTTGAATTCGCCTATGATCTTTGGGCGTAAGTTTTTGGTGTCGATCTAGTATTTTTTCGTTCCATATTTAGCACCTTTTTTTGATGACATTTGGAACAACTGTTTGTGAATGGTGTACTTCGACAGCAATTTGTCTTGCTAATTTTTCTTTACCATAAAAAATATATTTTTCTTATTTCTTTCTCTGTTAATGACTTTCTCCGAGGTATGATGCATAAAAGACTTTCTTGCGACAATAGATGATTAGAAATACCCATAACTTCCTGTTTAATGGACTTATCAAAAGAAATTTACAATTTTTATTTTTATTTAATTTCTATTTTATTTTTATTTAATTTTGCTTAATTAAAAAAACTACTCAAAATTGGTGAATTGTTTAAACGTTAGCAGCATTTATTTATGTTTATTAACTTTAGAAAAAATTGAGATGCTAAACAAACATTTCAATAAAAAATTATTGCATTATTCTGAGTTTATATTTTCTTGACAGAGTGTATTTAAATTCCATTAAAATTGGATTTTCAAAATCACTGTTGCAAAATACGACATACCCATCCTAAAGAAAATTTCACAAATTATTCTTGGTAAATAAGACCACATTCGAAGTCAAATATGTTGAAAAATTAAGATATTAAAAATAGAAGAATTTTCATGAATATCTAGGGATCAGTGTCTTTTAAGAGTATGAATGAAAAGAGTATCCAAGTAGAAAATGGATGACTGTGACTATTAAATTATACAAGGACATAATGAAGTCATCTTTTAATTGGCGAGATATAATCATTAATTTCTCTTAATGTAGATCCATTCAAAAGGGTTCAATTGTTTATGCGGAATAGTGGTTTCTTTTCTTCTTTTGGTGGTTCACTAGTTGTTTTTAGATATGCTTCATAATTTCCTACAATGGTTTAAAATTTCTGTAGTGAACAATCTTATCATCATGTTCTTAAAACGGCCAGGTTGCTTTTAGGTTAGTTGGTTTGTTAAAATTTTTGGCGTCGACTACTAAGGTCATTTTGCGCCTTTTACACAAGTTATATTTGTACGCAGCCCGGGACAAACACAAACATCCATACCCACGGTGGGATTCGACCCACGACCAGGCGGACTCGGGAACTACAAAGCCTACTCTCTCGGCCACCTGGCCGGCGTTACTTTTATTGGAATTCGGAGAGTACGGGATAGTGATAAAGTCACTTACTATTTTCACTTCACAGGGAGTGAAAATGATTCATTTTATGTGGTTTTCTTTGTACATCCCTTAACTATTCGCGCCATTTCTCATTATTTATCTTCTTGATTTAACTTTCTGTACCAGGCTATTTATATTCACATTGTGCAGTTGTAATGTAAGTTACTGCAATATTTTTAAAATGTAATGCTTTTTAGCACATTTTCGTAGAAATTTGCTTATGTGATCGGTTTGTCCAGCTGTCCGTCTGTCCATCTGTATAGTATTTTTCATAAAAGAAGTCCGTTGACCTTTGTTCGGGTCAGAGTGGAAACCAATCAGATGCAAGTACTGTTGATTCATTACTTTCTCCTGACGTTAGAGAGAGCTAATTCTTAATCTTTTAATGCTAATTCTAATTGTTTGTAAACTTCCACATCGTGATATTTTTAAGTAAACAAATTAGAAAGAGTTTACAAATATTTATTCTACTCTATGTAAAAGAAAATTTATTGAAATGTGTGTAGCTCTGAAGCGCGAGAGCGTGGAGCAATAAACGGGATAACTAAGCGATAACCAACCAATTCTGATTGGTTCTTTTCGTTGGTCTTCTTTTATGAAAAATACTATAGACACAATTCCAACAATGCATTGCGTTGCAATAGAGAGTGCGTGCAGTGAATTGCTGGAAGAGACGAATCATCCTTGCATTGGTGAATACGCGGTGTAAGCACATCGGCTCGGCTCTGCGCGTGTTCTAAATGTTCATGAGATGGTGCGCGTGCAGGATGCACGTGATTAACGATTATTGAAAGGGGAGATAGGTCTCTAAATCAAAAGAATTTTTTTATTCGTAGGGAGCTTATTATTTATTCGAATGTTCGAACGCGAGATAGCCGGAATAGGTACGTGTTATACAGTGCGTCTCAAAAGTTTAGGATATCCCAAACTTATTACTCGTCAGCTCGATAACAGCGCCTAAAACTCTAGATTCGTAAAAGATACCAGTTTTATTTTTGGGGAATTTAAAGAGCTTATGTTAGTATATGTATTCACCAAATGTCAAACAATTATCATGCAAACAGAAATATTTATTCATATAAGTCTGAGACGTAGCTTGTCTCAAAATTAATTTTTTTGTTTCAAAAGTTTGGGATATTTTTTCACCATTTCGTGAAATCCCCTTTTGCACGAACTACTGCCTCACAACGTTTGGGCATACTGGAAATTAAGTTTCTACAATACTCTGTGTCAATTTCACCCCATACATCGCGAATACATTGTACCAATTCTGACTTTGCTTTAGGGCTCTGGTTCCTCACACGACCTTTCATTATCCCCCACATATTTTCAATGGGGTTCAAATCTGGAGAGTTACCAGGCCAATCCAAGACTTGAATGTTCTTATCTCTCAAGTACGCCTTTGTCTTCTTCGATGTATGAGCGGGTGCACCATCTTGCTGATAAATGAAGTCGTCATCTGGAAAAAGTGACTCGATGCTTGGAATCAGATAATCTTCCAGCATTTCACAGTAAACATCATAATTAACGTTGGTATTGATAACACATAGTTTGCCAACTCCAGAGTTACTAAAACACCCCCAAACCATCACCTTGGCAGGATACTTTGCAAAACGATTGACGCAGGATGGATGGCCAGCTTCCTGAGATGTTCTCCACACTCTGTTTCTGGTATTAAAATCCAAACAAAACATTGATTCGTCGCTGAACAATACTTTGCTCCACATCAGCAGCGACCAGTTTACATGTTCTTTGGCCCAGTCCAGACGTTTCTTCTTCTGAACTGTCGTCAGAAGTGGCTTCTTAGTTGCGGTCCGTGATGTGAGGTCCAGATCCCGTAAACGTCGGTGTGCTGTGGAGTGGGATATGCTCTTCCCAATCTTCTGGGACAATGTTGATGCAATTTGCCTAATTGTTGCTCTTCTATCGCTCTTGACAATCGTCTTTAGTGTCCTTAAATCACGGGTGTTTAGCGATTTTGGACGACCTGGTCGATGATTCACATGCACACTCTTGGGTTCCTGCCATTTTTTCAGGATGCGGCTCACGGTGTTTTGTGATCTGTTCACTTTCTTTGCAATGTCTACTTGTTTCAGACCCTTTGAGTGTAAGTAGATAATTTTATTTGTCTTCCTCGGAAACTTGAGGTGTCTTCCCCATGTAATTGTTTGCTTTGTTGTTGAGAACAAATGCGCATACTGTAGCTACGTAAAACCCATAACCCTGTCTCGAAAAGTGCATTTGTCCGTTAATTTAAATATTTTGCATCATGGTATAGTCTATTTTTGCAGGTAGTGATGGTTCTTAAAACCTTTTGTACAATATCCCAAACTTTTGAAACAAAAAAATTAATTTTGAGACAAGCTACGTCTCAGACTTATGTGAATAAATATTTCTGTTTGCATGATAATTGTTTGACATTTGATGAATACATACACTAACATAAGCTCTTTAAATTCTCCAAAAATAAAACTGGTATCTTTTACGAATCTAGAGTTTTAGGCGCTGTTATCGAGCTGGCGAGTAATAAGTTTGGGATATCCTAAACTTTTGAGACGCACTGTAATGGCACATGTTCTAATGGTACCATTAAATCTGATACCCCCTTAAAAATTTCCTATAACCATATATGACATGTAATATATCAAACAAATCATCACGACGTGTCATGAACGAATATATAAGAGTAATTAGTGATAGCAGATATTGGGCTTGTGGCACGTGTACGTGTAAGGATGTCTCATGAATGAATATCACGCGTGAATAATGATAGTGGGAATGGTTTAGTAGTGTGTGTTTTAACGGTACCATATGGTACCGTTGGAATTTTCAATGCTAAGATATGGCATGTATTATATCAAACAACTCGTAACAACGTATCATGACTGAATATAATGAGTAATTAACGATAGTGGGAATTGGTTTAGTAGCACGTGTCCTAATGGTTCTATATGATACCGTTGGAACTTTCAATGCTATGACATGTTATATATCAAACAACTCGTAAGAGCAATTAATTGTAGTCAGAATTGTTTAGTAGTACATGTTGTAATGGTATTATGTGTTATCTTTGGAAACTTCAATGCTAAGATATGGCGCGCTTTATGTGTTAGACCTATTGTTATCCATAGCTTATTGGTATCAAGAGCAAATTGCTGTTAGGCTTAATAGTATCTAAAAGTAATTACTGTGAGACATATTGCTAATTGGTAGTATGTAATCGCTTGCTTCGATGGTAGATGATAACGTAGAAACATTTAGTAATTGAATATGAAAAAATAATAGACGCCTACACATAACGCTTTAGCAATTGACGCCTTAATATTATGTCAAATTAAAGAACTTTTATTTGTTCAAATATGTAAAGAATAACTTCCCTCCCCATTTAACTTTTCAGTTCTTCAAGTTTATTCGTTTAAATTCTCTCTATACATTAGTTTACTTAAATAGTAATTTACAATTCAGTTTTCTCAATTTATATATTTTCTTTAAAGTGTTTTAAAATGTAGGTTAATACTATGTATCCCTGAATGATGCTATAACACGAAAATGCACTCCCTTTATCCTCTTTGTCGGTAAAATCATTCTTGTTTTATGGGTAAGAATTCCTGAAATGGGCCCCTCAAAAACAAACATGTCGTGAAATTTAAAACTTTTATTATAATTTGGTAGTATCTAATGGAGTATTAAAATTCCCAATATATTTTTGAAAAATTTGCATTTGTTAAAAAGTTATAAACAAATATATTTTTGGTACTTTTTGTTTATATATATATATATATTGAATAGCTTGACAAAAATTGATGGTATTCTAGTAAAAACAGAGAGCATCAAAATTTTTTTTTAAATTCTAAATCGTTAATAAATACAGATTCAATGTGTTTTTTCAAAATTGTTGAAATCCATTGAGAACATTAAAAAATATTCATTTTTTTATTTAAAAAAAATTTTTTTTCACAAAAATTTTTTTCTCATTCTTTCATGTTTTGTAATGAAATATATACGTTTTATTTGTTATCTTTAAAATTTCAAACAGATTTGATAAAATTAGCTTGAGATAGGACTTTTTAAACAAAAAGCACCAAAAAAATGTATTTGTTTATAACTTTTTAACAAATGCAAATTTTTCAAAAATATTTTTGGAATTTTTATACTCCTTTAGGTACTACCAAATTATAATAAAAGTTTTAAATTTCATGACATGTTTGTTTTTGAGGGGCCCACTTCAGGAATTCTTACCCATATAACACCTTATTACTGAACAGTAAAAAACAATCTAGTATATAATATGTGACAGTAAATGTGATTTATATCTCCAGTATTCATTCGTTATTGGTCTCATTTCATCTATGAATATGAATATGTATCAAATTTCACTTCAGTTATTGAATGTTCTTTGCAGACAAAGACTTTACACTAACTCTCATCGTTATCACTCTTTTAGCTCTCCTACATAGAAGATACCGTTTTCGAGTGTTTGAATGAAGATTCTCTTCTTGCTGTAGTTTGTATCTGGCCAGAAAGCATTTGATGTCGACTGGGAGATTTTTCAACATTGCGAGATGAAGTTTGATCAAATTCATGGCGAGATTCTTGAGGAATTGATGCTGCATCTTCTTACATGTTGTGCTATACAGAATATGTCCATTCAGGCCTGCAATTTTGATGAATTGGAAAAATATGCATAACGGTCATCTTCCAGTTCGGCCGTAAAATAATTGCCGCAAAGCAACAAATTAGAAGTAAGAAAGAAAATGTATGCAAGGAATTGTACATACGAGAGTATTCACGCGGTGTATGAAAAAATGCAATATGGAACTGCATAAGGAAGTAAGCCAATGCGATACTGTCCTTGTAGTGATAGCGGATGTTGCAGTTGGACAAAAAGACGTTATACAAAAAATAACCGGGATTGGTGTATGAAGTACAGTTAAAGATTAAAATGAATACAGAGGAGTATGTAGCGTGTGTATTCTCTGACAAACCATTATGTCAGAGGATAACAAGAATGCTAGGAGCCAAATTTCCAATGAAAATATAAATGCATGTCTTCGTGCAGCACCACAGAATCACTCTATCAAAGATATCGTTGCACAAAAGTTCTTTGAGTATTAAACAACTATTACTTGCAGAATTTACTTGATTAAGAAGTTTTAAGAAGTGTAGCGTCTTCTAATTTGCTAGACTCATCAACGAACACTGAATGGAATTCTGGAGAACATTAATTTTAACTATTTCTGCTATACAGACTACCACCGTCGTAATGACAATTCAACAATTATTACTAATCTTCTATTCTGCAATTAAATTATTCACAATTTCAATGTTTCATTAAAGTTCACCTATTTAAATGTATATAAAAGTTTAAATGTCATTTTTTAACTCAGCAGTTGAAAACAATTGTGGAATTTCTATGAATTTATGAAAAAAAAATGTCTCTACCTTTTATCGGAAATTCATGACTAAAAGCACAAATATTTTCTACAAGTACACAGTGTAGAAAATTGTTCAAGAATGCGCGGCAATTATGTTGTATCAGTTTAGGTTAGTAATCCTCATAATCATAGGTTTATGAGAGAAGTTTATTATTTATAAATATTTAATAACGATCATGAATATTGTTAATTAACATTTTTAAAAATTTTATGAGGAAATTTGCTAGTTCTGTCTTTTGTTTATTGATTTATCTTCGCGGGCATTAAAACATAAAAAATAATAAAATAACAGTAATTTTTAAAAGATAACAGCAAAAAAAAATTAGTATAAACATTTCGCAAAGTTTAAATAGTAAACAAAAAAAAGATTATAAATTCTTTATCCATCAAACTCTCATCAAAGGGAAATGATCAAAAATTCCTTGAAAGATATGCATGTGGAAACAAAATCATTATATTTGCAACAATTGTGTATTAAATTTGAAGTTCTTTTATCGATTTTAGATTTTCAAAAATTCAAAAATATATTCTGACTATTAAACTTTTCTAAGTTAACCAATTTTAATTGCAAACACCAAAAATGAAATTTTAATCGGGTTTAATCGATTTGATATATTTTAGCCAATGGGTGTAATAGTCAATCTCTTTTTAAAGACACGACAACATCATAACGATCATAATGCATCTTCATTAATTTAGATAAAAACTATAAGTCACTCAATCGCAACGACATTAACAATCGAAACACATCTGTTTCCGTTTTACGTTAAAGTGAATAGATCATTGGAAATGGACTACAACCCTCTATATAAAAGTGCATTTGGGAACCAAAACAATTTTGGTTTTTATACAATAAACGCAAATTGGGTGGTTTTTGTCGGTGTTCAATAACGGGTGATGCTCCAGGAACGTGTGTGAACGTGTGTCGTTTGAGATTATCATAAAAAATTCTTATATAAATCATTATGATAGGTTTTCATTTTATTATATAAAAAAAATTATGATTTTAACTGAATGTTTTTTTGGTTGACTACATTATGGACTGCACTTGTGCGTGTATAAGAGTATGTGTATGCGTGTGTCTGTGTGTGTGTTTGTGTATGTGTGCGTGTGTGTTGATTTACTTCAAGAGACAAGCTAGCTATTTTTGTTGCTTCTAAATGAAAATGTTTTAAAAATGAACCTCAAAATTACCCATTTTGCCCGCGTCCCTTTAGAAGTAGCATTAAATCTAATGTGTGTCTTAATTTCAGAAGCATAGATCACCCCTTTATAGCCTTGTCTTCGTAAATCAGGGAGAATGAATCTTAATGGGTGCTAATTAAACTCACGCGATTCTCGCTGTTTAATCCTTTTAAAGCCGTTTCTTTTTATAACGACCTCGGCGCCATCGCAGGAGACACAGTGCAGACGATCCGCGCACGCAAATGGAACCACGGATTTAAAGGGCGATTAACCCAATACACCGATTCAATCCAATGTTCTCCAATTCACTAACCGAAATTGCAAAAGCTTATTTTAAGGCCTAAAATTTCCCATTGTACAAAATTCATTTACACTTGTCAGTTTCGTTGGCGGCGAATGGACATGGTAAGAATTTAATTTTTCTAATCACATCTTTAGTGGCCGCAGTACGAGAACGAACGCAGACATTATCAGACCTTTTAACCTTTTGCACATCAAATACAAAATGACGCCACCAACTATTTTTAAAAATTTAAAAATTTTAGAAGCTTAAAAGTTTTATTCATGGGTAAAGTTTTATTTGTATATCGTGAGCTGTATAGAGATAAGCCAGTGGCTACCTTCACTTAATATGAGGAATAATTATAGATATCAGTGGAAAGTCGAAACAACGAAAAAATGAGTTTTTAATCGATTACTTCGATTGTGAATTCCTTGCAAGATGAAATCAAGAGAAGTTAAATGAGATTGGAATCTTATATCCAATTTAAGAAACAGTAATCAAAGATCGCCGCAATTGTGTGAACGCAGTTTGTACCTTACATAGGATGCTCTGTGTAAGGGTAATGAATGGGTGCTAGCTGTATGAGATTGAGCAAAAATCCTCTGAGTCTTCTGCACACATATAAATTGAGCAGGTTGTGCATTTGTACAAAGGCAAAGTATGAACAGAATTTGGAAATACTTGAGAATTTTAGTTTTTGTATTATTTATTTATTTATTTATTTATTTACGAAGGTCATTAGGGAAATAGTATGCATTTTACATTTAGAAAATAACCAAAAAATTTCTGAAGAAAACCTTCATATTTTACTTCTACATAGATTTGCTAGATTTTCACATATCACTGGACTTATCATAATGCGTGACAGACTTTTCTCGTCATATAAGTTAGCTCCGCCGCTGACAATTTAAAACTATAATGAGTGCATCTTCCTCATTCGCTTTTCTCTCAAAATGACTCCCAACATGTGGAAATTTCATGAGTTTCGTCAGATTGTGACGCTCCCTGCTTGATGAATTTAGCGATCAAACGCAGCAAATCATCCATAATGACAGACGAGCCTCTGGTTCGTTCATCATCTTGGATATTCTCTGTTCCCTGTACTGCCGTATTGTTGATTCATCCATAACATCACTATAAACTTCCTTGATTTGACAATGAATCTCACATGGTCGCGTATTTTTTGCATTCAGAAATCTCACTTTACGCGAGAGAGGATTTCCATTTTTCTTGTTCATTTAAAAAAAAAACTCGCAGAAACGTTACAAATGCTATGCTAATCAATAAAAAGAAAACCACTGTTCCACAATAAAATAATTTAATAACATTAACAAACAATAGCAAAATCACAAAAATTAATTATTTTGCTGTTATTTGTTAATGTTATTAAATTATTTTATTGAGGAACAGTGGTTTCCTTTTTTCTTGGTTAGCTTATCAACTTGTCCACAGTTTCTGGCTTATTTACTTTGTTACAAATGCTCCTAAAACGATAAAGCTCTAAAACAAATGGCTGAGATTCATTTACCTTCGCAGATTCATTCCTAAAGATCCTTGCATTTATTTTGGAAAAAGAAAGCCACCTCGGTAACTATTTAACTATTTAGGACATATTTAGAAACGAGTGATTCGAATAGTGAAATTACAATGAACAGGCGCATAAACAACCGTTTAAATTTTGAATTATGAATTGCCATCGTTCTACAATATATAAGCATTTCTTCATATGGACACTACTAAATTGACATCGTCAAGTTAGAGACTTTAAGGGGAAAAGTATACGAGATGCTCGGATTGCGTCAATAACTGGCACAAATTTAGATTAGTAACAGAAATGAGAGAGATAAAAGCGAAGATACAACGTTTAAACATAAAATTATAAATATTAAACCTTTAATTAAGAAATCGATAGCTACATTCTGTAAAACGTGCTTCTTAAAGAAACGTTGTGTATTTGCTTTTAGCATACAAGGCGTCACAACTTAAACGTTGCCAGGAAACAAGACTTTTCTGAGAGTAAACAAAGCTTAAAAATATCTTGCATGAAATTAACTATACTATCTTAAATATACTATTTTAAAACGTATATCTTTGAACAATTATTAATAATCTCGCCCGTCGCTCCTTGTAATAAGCATTATAATACAGCATATTCGTTTAATGCATTTAACACAGCATATTCGTTGAATGCATTATAACACTATAATAATAATTGGAAAATGGTCTTTGGAGGATTTTTTTACGCCATTACCTCCGATATTGATGAAT
>JAHWFO010104518.1:1033219-1043941 GCA_023313115.1 Rhysida immarginata | reverse complement strand
CACCTTAATTTGCCGATTTGTGAATTTTGAAAATGATTTAACTAAAAATCACGTATTTTAATGAACAAGAATCGACTTGATAAGCTTATCTGTTTAGGGTATGGAATGTCTTTAGCTCGAAAATTGCATTAATTACCTAATTAAGTAAAAACTAAACTTATTACATTGCAAATGAGCGAATGGGATATCTAATATTTATGGTGCCTTTGGTCAGATGGAGGTGACTCCAATTTTTTAGCATTCGAGTAGTTAGAGTAAATATCAAATCCCAGATATATAAATAAATGTGTTATTCAGTATATTGAAAAAAATCCGTGTTATTAACCTGTACACATGATAGGTTGCCAACTTATCAACCATTTTAGTTAAGAAAACAACATCATTACCACGCATTACAACCATCCGAGCATAGATTAACTGTGAATAGGGAATAAGCTTGGAGTCTGATTTTTATGGAAACCTGCCTTCCCTATTCCTTGCCTCTGGCTCAATAGAGAATGGAACCTCTGGAAATTGTTCACTCGAATATAGAACCATTCAGACTGCAATACGCCTGACAGTTGCTGAAGGGTACTAGATGGAAAATCCATGGTGATCGAGGTGATCTCAAAGGTGCTCGATTATATTTAGGTCTAGAGAATTAGCCGGCTAGGTAAATATTCAGAAGTCTTGTAATGAATGACAGTTAAGTTGTACCTGAAATACGCATACAAGATGTACACTGTTTTTATGTTTGGAAAAAGAAATCAAAAATTTTTCTGAACTACAAGGAAATACCGGGGCTGTTCCATATTTCACCTGACCATAATAAAAATCTTTTATCATAAAGATTTTTTTTCTCCAATGTCGTCCAAAAAAGGACGGATTAGATAATGTTCTGGACGTAGGATGCAGCATTCACTGTCCCCTCCACAAACAACAGACGTGAGCGATTGTTAAAAGATAGATCCCATGCAATTATTCCAGCAGAGGGCCATCATTATATTAATTCAGGTCCTGATTAGAATTTACTGGAACTGGAAATATCAGATTATTTTAAACTTGTCTTCAGTCAACAAATCAGAGCCAACGATTTTGAACACGCGCCTTACATGACAGAATGAACAAATATGTCTCCATTACAGGCGAAACATTCACGATGTCAATTTCGATAACTTTTTGCGGGAAAAAATGCATATCATCTGGGTTATATCTTACGAAATGATGAAGGCGAAATAGTGAATGCGAATAAATCCTATGTTATATTTCAGTAACATGTAAAAATATCCTCAATATCATCTTGAATGGCAAACGAAGGTGCATTTATGTTTTCCCTTGCACTTCTATTCGTTGCTTTGCGTTGCTTTGAAAATAATAATAAAAATACGAAAATACAAATTATGTTTTCAAACTCTAATGATAGAATCCAAAACTACCAAGATTACCTAGCGGAATTAATAGAAAGACTTACAGTGATGCTTTTTCCAAACCAATTTAACCCCAAATGTCAAGTGCTTAATAACATGAAAATTGACTTCACGCCATGCCAAATCTGTAGAAATGATATGAATAGTGCATTTTGTGGCATACTAGAGTAGACATTAGACACTAGATTAAAAGAGGCAACAGAAAACGCAAGACCCATGAAAATTTTGTTACGGCAAACTTTTGCAGTTTCCGGTCAATGGCGATAAAAAGGGGACAAGTGTTTTGTTAAATTAACTTTTCAGAGTTTCTTTAGGCCATGAAAAGTGATTTTGTTATTCGTGTAAGAATAATTATTAAAGAGTGGAAGATACCGTCGAGGACAGTTTCGTGAAACAAATAACTTTATTTGAGATTTAATTACAGGGCTCGGACAACCTTCCCATCGTCGTTTAGAGATGGTGATCTGAAGAACAAAAATTGAAAGCTCCAGAGGGACTTGAGCGCATAGACGAATATCTCAACGCAAGGTCAACGTGTTCCCAACAATCCACAACCGGTGACATTTTGCAGAGTGCAGAAGGTTCATTGGATGAGACAGTTCGTCTTAGATTGGCTGAGGCAGGCTTGCAGACAACTCAACATTTGGTAACACTACACGTAAAACCGAACCATTGTCGTGCATACATGCAATCACATTCAACTGTTTGGCGTAACGAAAGGCATCTAGTGGTATTTTGCGATGAATGTCGCTTCTGTCTCATCATTGCTGATTACCGAGTGCAAATCTGGCGACGATATGGCAATGCGGTCGATCTTTTTTTGCCATTTTAGAGCGACACACAGATTGTAAACGTGGAGTCTTGCTGTGGGTGCTATCAGCTACAAAAGTCGATGGTTCTAGTATTCATCATGGGCACTTTGACAGCGCAGTGATCTGTTGTGAGATGATGCAGTCCGTCGCATTTCTTTACATTCATGATATATCAAATGCCATTTTTTCAGAACGACCGCACACAGCGAACATCAGCAACCATGCTTTGCAAGGTGTCCCCATTGGACACCAGCACAATCTCCAGATTTCTCTCAATCAAGACATGATTGGACGTAGAATTTACGCTTTCCGATAAACTCAAAATGAAGATGAATTATAGACTTTGTTGACTACTACATGGGCTACATATCCCAAAGCAGTATTCTAGTACTCATTGATTCAGTGTTATGTCGCTTAAGCGAATGTATTGCTCCTCCTGACGGCCCTGTAAATTCACTCATTGAACATGTGTAATCGTTAGAATTTAAAATCACTATTTTAGAAGGTACATCTTGATTTATATGCCAAGTTTTGTCTCATTTGAATCATTTTTAATGGTGTTACATTTTCTCTACGGAGTAGTGTAATTCTTATTTTTTATCAGTTGTGGAAGTGGCTCAATTTTAGAACTAACTCTTTTTAAAGACAATATTTCAAAGTAAAATTTTTCTTTTTCATGAATTTAAACTCATTCTTTTTAAAATCTAAGTTACCTTATTTTTTAAATTTTTTTATCCACTTGATCATATCTGCAATGAAAACTATTCATGGTTAAAAAGTTGTTATTTTTTACAATTTTATATTTTTCCATTCATTTTTTTTTTAGAATGAGAAGTATTGCCATCTTCAGTATGAATTTACGTTATCAATTTTGTTATCAATTGAACTCGATTAAAAAAAATGTTATCGTTCTAACTTTTTATAGATCATCGCATCTATCATCTTTTCATCTCTCTTTTTCCCTCGGTGAATAAATCGATTTTGTAATAAACTTGGGAAAGAAATGAAAGGAAGGAAGGAACTTATTTAAATGCTTATTTCCCTCTCAAACTCTATGAAGATTACGTCACCTGGAAATTTTTAAACACGCCTTTCTCTCGCACACAACCTACATAAAATTCTCTTGTTCCTTAGCAATTCTGTAATTGCAGTAACTATTACCGCTGCCGTTAAAATTTTAAAAGACAAACTTGCAACTCGCATTTCATTCGTAAGTGAAAAATAAAAATAATAAAAAAAAGTAAATTTTACTCGCGAAGGAAATAAATATAAAATTTGCCCATTCTTGTTTAACGGATGAAATGCTTTTTGGCATTTCCTTGGCTTGTGGAGTGTGAATTATATTGAAAGACAATCTCGGTGAATTTACTTGACAGGCGCAATCAATGTTATTTATCCGGAAGGGCCGCCGCGTTGTGGTGATGATAAATGCGGGTCCACAAAGCGCTGAATTTGGTAACGAGATTTATAACCGGGGACAAACACCATTATTTTAAATCATTCCCCGGCAGAAAAGGAAGCGCCAAGGCCCCGAATAAAGGGAGGGGAGAGGGAATTTCACGAAGATTTCAGGGAAGGCGAGGACATCAGCCCAGGGAAACCATCAAGATGAGAGCTGGGAAGCTTTATCGCCCACAGCCAGTGTGCTGGAGAAATGGCTGCAAAGAAATAAATAAAGAGGAGATTAAAACTTCAGAGCGAAAATGTATCTCGCTTATGTTAACATATAGAAAAACTAAAGCAATAAATAAAAAGATAAACACAAAAGATAGAGCAACAATTCGTTTAAAAATCACTAACGTCAGTATCATGTTATTGCTTTAAGAATGATAGATATGGAATGACAGGGAAATTAAATTTAATTTGGTTAATAAGATTGAAAAAAAGAGTGTTACATGAAATTACTCCAAGGAAAAATGTAAAGACAGGTGACATTCTTCTCTTAGTTCCATAAGAGCTTAGCGTTAGCTTTATTTGTTTCACCTTATCATGTTGTCTAAATGTCCTAAATCACCGTCATGAGTCACCTGTATCGTCATTCCATTTTGGCGCCTAAGACGAGGAAGGGAATTGATGTTATTCATGTCTTTCGAGATTTTCTCATTATGAAATACCATTACGGAAAAAAATCATTCAAAAATCAATAATATTGCATTTGATTGATGATTAATATAACATGAGGGACCGAATGAATACAAAAAAAAGGCAATTTCTTCGACAATTGAGAAATCGTGTCCATGTATATACTTTTCAGTCATTTTGCTCACTTTTGCGCTTTTCTTCCAAAAGCTGAAGCGTGTCGTCGTTTCTCTCGTTTCTCTGTAAATATCATATTTAGAGGGCATTAATTTGGTCTTTAACGCTACCAAGAGATGTGACATGAGAGATAATAAACTGGTTGTCTTTATAATGGAGAGCGGACATCAACTCTAATAATCAGTGCATTACGTATCCGTCCTTAATCAGTATTTTGATAATAAATCTAACCCTTGTTGACACTAATTCTCCGGAAAATTTGACTATTAGAAGCGCGAAAAAAATTGTCTGATTTACATTATTTCGCTCTCAATAGAAAACCAAATTCTTTTCATTGATCTAAAGCAATTGGCGTACTGAACTCAAGAAATGGATTTTTTTATTAACTAATATTGAACACTTTTTCCGTTTCCAGTCTAAGTATTTTATACAGAAAATTTTTGTAAATTTTATAAGTTTTATAGATTTTATAAATTATAATTTTTAAAAATTTATATTTTATTTTCCTTATTCTTATCTTTTATTTATAACATATCCAATATGAGCTTCAGCTCTTGGATAGTTTTCTTTTTATGGCCCTTGATTCCTTGGTCTGTATTTTGACAAACTTTGTATTTACTTTATAATTTATTTTTAAATTACTTAAATTCATAAATATTTTATTATTTTACTATTAGATTTCATTGTACGTATACCCACCTTAATAGTATATTATCAAATGCATCCAAGAATAACCAAAAATAAAAAAAAAAAAAGATTTTAAAACTATGTAATTCGTATAAATGTTTAAATTCCGATGGTCTATCAGGATAACATAGCAAGAAAAACAGTGGTGCCATAGCGTTTTTCTCTTCAGTTTCATTATGCGGAAAGGTTCTATATTTAATGCACTGTTAAACTTAAGTTGATAATGGAAAGTAGAATTAATCTAAATGATGATTTATAATTTCCATCTTAGGAGAACTTCAAATTTAAAAGTCGTAAGAGTAACATCCAGCGGTTTGAGAATAACTTTATTGAACTTTCAAATTTGAAATTGGAAATTATAAATCATCATTTAGATTAATGCAGTGTACATGAAAATAATATTAAGAAAAAAAATTTAACGAAACTCTGTCTTTTTCGATATTTCATTTTGAAATTAGCCATTCTAAAATATTCTACATCCATGATATGATTCACTTTCTGAGGGTTTTCGTGGAGTTATTGAGTTATTGCAATGAGTAAGCAAGCAGGGATAAAAAATGAACACTTACTATATTCTCAAAGGTGAAACTTTCTGTGGTTATTTAAATTATTTTGTACTGATTATGAAAAGCATCATACCTTTGGGAAAAAAATTATCCACCCCTTCCCTAAAACCTTCAAACTTGCGTTATAATTAAGGTTTAGACAATCAGTTTTACCATTTTTTAAACTGAAGAATGTTATTTATAATAATAAATGCTGTGGTTGAGATCACTTTGAAATTTGAAATTATGACATGCAGAGAGTTATTAATGAAACTCTTTTCCACTTCCTTATTATTATACTCAGCAGACGTGATACTTCTACATTGGACACTATCTGATGATTGCTTCTAGAGCTTTCAGCGTTTCAAAATCGATAAATGCCATGATCGACATAGGAACTACATCTGTATTTTCATTACTCAGTAAGGAGAAAGTCAAGAGATGGATTTCTTTGTCGTGTGTCGCTACTCTGTTTTCAGCCGCAACATCCAGCACTGTAACCTTAAGCTTTGAAAATACTCTACATGCACATGTGACTACCGTATTCCAGTTTGAGCTTTGGACACTTACTGCAGCAGTTGGTAACATTAAATAACTTGAATAGGTCTTCCAAATAATTACCATCAACATTTTATGGTAGTGTTAAAGAATTTCTCTCGTATTCTTTCTTTTTTTAACCTACGTTCATTTTTATTATTCTTTTAGGTGCAATGTAATAAAGCTTTGACCAAAATGCAGGCCGAGAGCGCGGAAGCGTAAACTTTCCAGTTCGGATCTTGGGTTCGAATCCCGCCAGGGGCATAGATGTTTGTGTTTGTCCCAGGAATGAGTCATGTAAAATTGTATTAGGATTGATTTAAGTATTATTCTTGTGAAATGGCGCAAAATCACCTAGATGTAGACGCGTCCAAAAAAAACTAAAACAAAAAAACAAAAAAAAAAAAAAAAAAAAAGCAAACATACCAAAAGGTAGGTTTCAGCTAATTTACATAGAGCTATATATATTTAAATTTCATCAAAAAAGGAAATGATTTTCTTTTGCAAATTAGTTTGCTCCCCTCAAACGGAATCCAACCCTTGATTCTCCGCCCTCCCATGAGCTCTTTGTCCCCCAGAATCTTATTATGCCTTTCAATCCATTAGGGGAATCTATATTGTGAATTTCATCAGTCTCATCAATTAAAGAACTTGCACAGATGGCCGGAACGAACGAATGTATAAGGTTAAATGAGAAACTAAAATTCTCTGCACTCAATGTTGATACTATTCTTCTACTTTCTAGCGATTCGTATTTTTAAATAGCCTTTTTTTAAAGCATAATTTCGAGGACGAAGTAAATGTTTGAAAAGTTCAAGCACGTGAAGACAGTCTTGGAAATTTTTATGACGTTTTCTTTTATATATTGTTGACATGCTCTTTTCGATGAATGTGACAACAGAAGCTATGGGCATAAAAATTTCTTCCATTAGAAGTTTTTTTTAAGTATTCAAATCGGATTTGATGCACATAAAAACGAAGCCAAAGACGAATGGAGGAGAATTGTGATGGCGTTGCCGTAAGATTCCGACATTAAATTTTTATGTCCTGAAAGCCATCAAGCGCTGTCTGTGGCCGATGCTTGAGGAAGAGACTTTCAAATTTCCATTTCACTCATTTCCTGTTCTTGCATATTGCGATTTACTCTGAAAGACGCGTGCTAGATTGATGAGAATTTCTTCTTTTCTGCGTACATAGTTTGGAAAGCACTTTCCGTTATTTCCAAAAAAAAAAACAAAAAAAAAGAGAGAGAGAGGAGAGGGAGAGAGAAAGAGAAGGGGAGAGGAAAAGAGAGAAAGAGAGAGCGAGCAGTGGATCAATTGAAGAACTGTGAAGCATACAAAAATCGTTGCTCTGATTTGAAATGAAAAGCCTCACGGTTATCTTCTCTTTTCCCTCTGCAACTGTACCCACCCTTTCGTGTTTCTATCTATCTACACCCCTCGAAATAATCAATAATGACTAAGGCCTCCTTTTATCACTCATTCATCTTCGTTGTTCCACGCCATCATTCACAACATTTAACTAGGAGCGAAGATGATAAACTCTGAAACGCAAGAGAACTTTAATCGAAAGGATGCCTCGAGGAACTTTCTTTTTCTTTTCTTTGTCAACGTAATATTACAGTTGCGGTACTGATTTATTTATCTTTCTCTTATTTTACGAGGAACCAGATCTCGTTTGCTTAGCATATAATGCATGAGGCTATCCTTTAGATGTTGTTTAACCCTCCAGAGCAGATGTGAATTTCTATTACAAAAGAGACCGAATTATTTTGTCAGAGCAAAATTTCATCGGATAACTCTAGGCTTTCGTAGTAATTAACCTTTAAAATTTTGAAATTAGTTCAAAATACAATAGAAAAGCAGTCGAGAAAAATATATTAAAGAATTTTTCCAGTTTTCTGTGTTGCAACTAAATTGAGTGAGATTTGTTATCAATCGGAATATCTTCCAATACCAATAAAGGCTACTTGCATATAAAAAGCAGAATAAATGACAAAAAACTAGTGACTAGATGCCGTCTTTGCTGCAATTTGAGAATTTTACAGTTTCTTAAAAAAACTCGGTAAACCAAAGAATCATCAGAGAACGTGTTTTATGAGGTCGATTATAAGGTCCTTAAAATCACCAGGATGGAAGAGAATCAGGTCCGTGTTTCCAATGCTTCCTCTGATGCTTAGATGCTGTAGTGATATATCTAGCATTCGAGACGGTCGAAAAATCGTCTGGATTAGTCTAACATCGCGCTAAAGATTCGCAGAGGCGCTTTTTCTGGAATGGAGTAAGCAAATGTGGCACCCTTTGTCATGTGGAGTTCTATATCCATGGTTGATATGGATCTTCAGCATGATCTGAAGTCCACTGTTATTCTTCGAAAACCAGAATCTCCCCTTGCTGTACAATTTGTGGCTCTTCATTAATGCTAGGCTACTCAGGACGGGTTTTTCCAGGGTGATCTAGACACATTGGAGGCGTCGCCGCTACAAGGATGCCGATGGCCTCGTACGTTGTTTCCCTTCAGATTCAGAAAACGTTGTGTCTCACTTCTTGATTTTGCCCAGTGGTTTGCGCCAATTTGGATTTAATTGATTTAAATAGTTTGGGCGACTTTGCAGAAATGTAGCTATTCGCTACCATTGTCGTTTCACTGCTGTCATAGTCTTTGTAAGATTTTTTTATAATCAAATCTCGTTTTTATACATTGTATTGTCTTTACAATTTTTATTCTATATAATGACGAACTTCTCACTTTGCCAGTAACAATCAGCCATTCCATGGCAAAAATAAATGACGGATGTAGAAGAAAAGAAGGACGAGACACAGGAACCCTTGAATAAAATAAAATAAAAAATGAAAATTGAACATACGGTGGTAAGACCCTGAAAAAAACTGACGTTTCGGATAGAGGCTTCTTTTGTCAAAACAGAGTGAAAATGAAACGAGCGGCCCGGAAGCAATGCTTTCACCGCCATATTCGTCCAGGAAGAATCCAGGGGAAGTATACTGAACTAGGCAAGAAGCCAGATGAAACCTAGTTAGGTCATGCAGAGGATAAAAAGGAGTCATTTCCTATAAGGACGGAAAAGCAGATTGTTGATTGACGAGGAACACGGAGGAGCTAGGAGATCAGTAGTTTGGAAAGATGGTCTTTTGGATGTGACGAGGCCTGCGATGCTTGAGGAAACTTCAAAAGATAAGCGGGTGATCCAGAATGCCTGCAACCAGTGGATTGGGATGGTCTTTCATCTTCGGAAGCAATTTCTTCAGAGACTTGAGAGGTATATCGAAATCGTTAGCAATAGAAGTATTTGTCTTCTGTCAAGTTGGGCAATGGTCCTCAGGGTAACGTTTTGAAAGGTTTGGAGGTCCTTCCATCTGGACTTGCATATTGTAGCCCAGGCAGGCATACCATGAAGAAGAATAGTATAGATTACCATTCTATAAAACAAAAGTTTGCTGTCCACTGCAAACGCGCTGTTTCGCCCAAGAAGAGCAACCAGACAAAACATTGCCTTCTTAGCCCTTATTGATAGCTCTAAAAGAGGCTTCGGGGGTTTCTCGAAGTTTCTTGGTAATGAACATCGATAATAGGAGCTTTCGAAGACAAAATAGGGGAGGGGGGAGAAAGTATTGACTAGGGAGAACAGAAAGAAACCAATGGGAAGTCTGGAAATGACATAGAAGACGTCCTGGAATAGGACAAGAACGAGGGCCAATGGGAGATGATAAAAGGGCATTGAGAAAAGTGCAATAGGATAACATATAAGAATAAAAGTGACAGAAATTGTAAAAGAAAATATTCTTCGTAACAATTTCCATAAGAAAAAAGAAAGAGAGCAATTCGAGTCTTTTCTCATTTGGAAATTCAATTCCCTCTCTCACTCAGGTCTTTCTACAGTTTCTTTCTGTGCCTTTGTCTTTCACTTTCTATAATCCCCCTCCCCCTGCCTATCTCTTTTATCAAATTTTCCATTTTGTTTTAGTTCAGCTAGTATTAATATTTTTCTTCTTTTTTCTCTCATTATTTTTCTATATCTTTCAATTTTTTCTTCATTTTTGTTGTTCTGTCTGAATGTTTTTTAATTACAGTCGAACCTGCTTATAAGAGCACTGCTGGGGAATTGAAAATTTATTCTTATAAGCGGAGTGCACTTATAACGGAGTTTGCAAAAAAACAAAACAGCTATTCGGGGAAATGAATAGTGGCCATTATAAGCAGTGGATTCTTTTATCCAGAGTTCTTATATGCGGGGTCGACTGTATCATTTATATTTTATTTAGCTTTTATTACTCCCTGTCACTTTTATTCTTATGTGCCTAGTTCTTCTATCCATATCTTGCACTCTTCTCACTGTCCTTTCATCATCTTTCATTGGTCCGAGAGGCGTACCCAGAATTTTATTTAGGAAGGGGGCTGAGGGGGACTGATCCAATTCTGCTACCGCGGGGGGGAGGGGGGGGGGGTCGAAGCTACAGA